>PVIR01021370.1:0-29418 GCA_004026965.1 Petromus typicus
CAGTGTTTTGTATATACAAAAAAAAAATCTTTACCTGTGGTTTAGATCCTGTATTCTTTCTCAGAAGTCTACTGTATATTCTTGGAAGTAGAATGATTCAACCCCAATTGAAGATTCTGTTCCCTGGAATTTTCCCCTAATTTATCATTCATGTATCTTTTTACATCCCCCCGTGTAGCTCCACCAACCCTCCCAGACGTCAGTGGGTCAAGGAGCCTCCCAAGGGACCCTACTGCACCTGGCCCACAGCCAAGCGTCCATGTCTCAAAGTCCCGTCCGACAGCCTTCCTCCTCTTCCTCCTCATCCTCCTCTTCTTCAGCTTTGAGTGTGGGCCAGTTAGTCAGCAGTAAGTATCCTTTCTGGCTCAGTTTAAATTATGATGGCTGTCTCTCTCTCTCTCTCTCTCTCTCTCTCTCTCTCTCACTCTCACTCTCTCCCTCCTTCTCTCCTCTGAAGAATTTTCCAGTGCCTCTGAACTGACATGAGGACCAAAGTCCTATTCAAGGACAGATGGCCCCACGGCCCACCCTCAGTTCATGGCTGCCAGGCCACCTCCCCACATAGTGGCTCTGATGTGCTGCATCAGTCTTGCCACTTTACAGAGGGAAACTGATCAGCTTGTGGGGCCACGAGCTGAGGTTCAAAACCAAAAGAACCAACAGGCAGGGAGTCTGGAGCCAGCAGCTCAAGCTGCTTTTCTACGTGTTTGAATTCACTAAGTAAAAACCCAAAGAAACAAGCAGTGTTTCTGTTCTGTTTGCAAGTGTCAGAGGGAATAAGAGAGCACACCTGTGAGTAGAAGGGTACTGAGCTGCTTCCAGGGCGTGGGGAGCCACCTGGGCTGCAGGCAGGTGAGAAATCTCTGACCAAGCACTTACTTCTATACAAGAACAAGTCTGCAAATTGAGCTCCATGACTAGGCTGTGTCTACAGATGTGATGGGACTGGAATATATAAGAATGTATAATTTAAAAGATTTACTACAGTAAAGGACACATTGCTGTAACTCCCTCCAAAATAACTCTCCTTCACTTCCAACACATTGATCCCATCACTTTTGCCCCTTTCAGGAGCAATTCCTGAAGTCCTCTTTTGTGAGTGTCTTCACTAAGCTATGTTCAAAACTATGGTGCGTGACAACCACGCTGAGGCAGGCTCATCACAGCATGACAGTGTGCCCTCATCCACCTTGTTCCCTGGATCTGGTACTGTACAACTTCTCATTCCCCCTCAAGTCAAAGTGAACATGAAATGTCAGCATTTTGAATCAATGTGAGATACCGAGACAGCCACAACAGTGCAACTGAAGACATTCAGGAAAGAGGACTTCCAGGACTGCTTTAGAAGGAAGCACAAACCATGGAATAAGTGCTTTCAAAGTGAGAGGAAGTATTTGGAAGGGAATTAATGGTGACTTTCTTCTTACTGTGACACATTTTTTAATTTGAACGTTCACCATATTTTTCGATCACACCTCATGCGTACCTTGTAGCAGTGGGTTTTTTTACCCAGGTGAAGACAGCTTATTTGTCACACGCAAATAGAAGCATGTAAAAATTAAATGTCCCGCGTGCATCTTTGATACAATGTGTACTTATCTATATATAAAGTCAAATATAGTGTATGTTGATTATAACTCATGAAAAACCAAAATTTCAATAGTTGTGGGATTAAAATGCTGAAGCATTGCTCCTGCTATTGTGCTATACAGGACACACATGACTATCTGAGCTCAGAGATGGCCACGCATGCCCAGTTATAACAGGAGCGACAGTATCTTTTCGCAGCACGCAGCAAATCCCCCCGTCAATCACACACACACACACACACACACACACACACACACACAGTATGGTCAGTTACACAGATAACTCGGGCGAGAAAGGTGATTGTATGTGGGAACGAGAATAGAAGGAGGCATTATGGGAAGATGTTGAAATTTCCAGATCCATAGTGCTCCAGGCTCAAGGCTCCTGATCTTAAAGATGGGTTAGTCTTAAGCAAGAGTTTCAGTGCCTGTATGACATTTTCTATTTGGGCTTAGTTTGTAGATTGCCTAGAGATGCAGCCTCTACACATTTAGGCTAAAACCCTAGACTTACCTGAATAAAATCCACATTTTCTCAATAAAGAAACTCCTTACAGAGTTATTATGGGACAAGATTCAAACTTTGGCCCAATTCAGTAATCTTCATAAGTTTCTGCAGAATACAACACTTATAAATAGCAGCAACATTGTACACTTAAGGTAGGCTGTTAAGCCTAGGTTCTGAAATGAAAGAGACCCATATTAAGTAGCTTTGGATGAATGGGAGTGAGCTCTCTCTGGTTGCTTGTCAAAAGCTGGACAAAGAAGTATTTGGCTTATTGAGAAATCAGAACTTGGCGGACTGGATGGAATTTCAGTTGAATATCATCCATTGTGACCCCTCAATTTTATGTATCTGAGGAGTGATCTGAAATCCAAAGACTTGGGGAGAGATCAGCCACACCACACACCCTTGAAATAGGGAACTCCAAACTGACACACGGAGCCTTCAAGACAATCTCATGTCAACTCTATGGTCTTCTCTGAAAGAGCAGGTCCAGGGGCACCAATAGAGTCAGACTCGCACCAGCTCAGTGTTTGACTGCCCATTGCTAAAGCTATAAAATCTGAGCCCCACTGCTTAATTATTTCCCTTCTGTCTCAACATCCAGTATATAATGATTGTATTATACATGTGTTTATGGACTACAGATATTTATGGGTCAATAATTCACTATAATTTGCTCACAAAACTCAGAGAAACATATTATAAAATACATGATCGAGGATATAAATCACAGGCTAGAAGAACAGGTATAGTGGGTAAGGTCTGGAAGATCTTGAAGGCAGAAGTTACCAGCCCCCTGAGCTGAGGAGTTGGGTGGGTTCAGCCAACTCAGAAGACCACTAAACTCTGTTCAGGGACCATTGAGGAGTCTTAATGACATAGGCATGACTGATTATTAACTCAGTTCCCAGCACCTCGCCTTTCTGCTATGGCCTGGTCGTTCTGAAGCCTGACTCCCATCCTGAGGCTATGAAGAAGCCCACCAAGCCCTGCCTAGTCAGAACTAAAGATCTTCACCCAAGAAGTTCCAAGGCATTTAAAAGCTTTATGTCTTGAAACACAGTCAAAGATTGAATATGAAAACAAAAAATTCTCCTCGCATTCATATTACTAGGGAATTCTGAGTTTTAGAAGCTATGTGCCAGAAGCCAATACCAGGAATTAAACAGCCCAGTCTTTTTCTTTTAATTTAGAGACAAAGTCTCACTAAGTTCCCAAGTTACCCAGGCTAGGCCTAACCTTATGCTCTACCTGCCTCACCCTCCTACAATGGTGGGATTATATATATATATAAAATATATATATAATATATATTATATATTATATAATCATATTTCTTATTGTCTCACAATATCACAGAACCTCTGGTCAAACTCAGTTAATGAGTTCTCTGTGTCACTGTCAAAGACTCCGATGCTAGTGTTGGCCAACCTGCCATGGCAACAAATATCCAATTATCTGGCTCATTCCAGGCAAAAGAATGCCAAGTTCATACCTCAGTTATGAGGGTAAGACCTTCATATCCAAAGAATACCCCATCTGGGCTCAGAATTACTATACAAGCATTTTTTTAAACCCAGGCCTTCTATGTACCCACCTCTTTTATTTCTTTGAGACATGTCTCTCTCAGTCACTAGATTTCCCTGTCTGGGCCTGAACTTGTGATTTCCCCCACCTCAGCCTCCCAGAGGGTTTGCAGACATGTGCCACCATGCCCAGCTCAAATAACTCTGCTTGCTAGAAAATCCTGACATCTACTATTGTGCCCTGAGCTAAGCTTCGCTCAGCTGCCACAATCACCAGAGATCGATGTGATTTCTATACACTGAGCTTTTAGAAAGTCTAAAAGAAAAGAATCAAACAAATGATAATGGCTCCTCTTTAGTTTCAGATTTACAGTGTGTGGTTTTTAAGATAGGCACATTGAGAGTTTGAACTGTCTACTGGCTTTTAATTATTTTTTCAGTACACTCCCTTAAGTTCCTGGCTTTTAAGCCATCATTAGACAGCAGACGACTGACTGTCCCAGAAGGCAAAAACTACAACAGAAAGATGGAGTTACTGTGTAGCATTGTAAGAGGCCCTGATTCATAATTCGCACCATTTTGTACAACACAATAAAGTCATCATATTGCAAGAGGAGAGGCCTCCCAAACTGCATTGCTCAGTCTCAAATGGCTTCTTATTTTCCAGAAATATTTGCTAAGTATTCCTATTATTTACCACAAGAATAACATTAAAATCCAGACCAACATCCACATAAGATATTTAGTCTATACTTCTGGCAGCTTCTGTAAAGATGCGTGCTATTCCTGTAACACTGCCACAAGCTATCTTTAGAAGTATAATGTTGATCCCCAGTAACTATTCACCACCTACAGCAACTCCTTTACAAATACCCAAGCAAACACTGGAAGTAATAAAGTTTCAAAAAACAAAAACAACTACCCAAACCACATCTGTCTTGGTGCATCCTGAACTCTCAATTCAGTGTGGTTCCAGTGACCATACACCAGATTCTACAGAACAGGTTTCTTTGCAAACAATTTGCATTTAGCTT
This sequence comes from Petromus typicus, assembly GCA_004026965.1. Taxonomy (NCBI): domain Eukaryota; kingdom Metazoa; phylum Chordata; class Mammalia; order Rodentia; family Petromuridae; genus Petromus; species Petromus typicus. The sequence continues at coordinate 4,658 of PVIR01021370.1, forward strand.
CTATAAAAAAATTCTTTTCACTTTTAATCCACACATTTCATATTTGATACTGGCAAGTTCACCCTTCTACTGTTGAGTCACCACCACATTTCAAATCCAGTTTATCCTAAATCTTCTATAGCAAAGGTTACATTCAGGTTAAGCCCTGGTCACCATCGCTGTTGTTTTCTAACCTTCTATCTAATATACTATATGTATAAAAAATGATAAATGTTTATACCAAAAAATTTTACTAACATAAAAAGTGCATTGCTATTAATTCCCTTCAAAGCACTCCCCCTTGCTTTGAACACTTTCTGAAGCAGTTCTGAGTCCTCCTTCAGAAGTGTCTTTACCTGTGCTGCATGGAGGTTTTGGTGTCCTAAATCAACTCACAATATTTTCCTTTCATTGTCATTTTGACTTTGAAGAAGAACCAGAAATCTCACAGTGCCAGATCTGGTGCTAAAGGTGGACAAGGACACACTATAATGTTTTTACAAGCTACCTTTTTGCTGGATGATACTTGCAGAGAAATTCACTTGCAGGGTAATTTTGATCACAGCTCATAAAAGATATGAAGAGGACTTCCAGAACTGCTTCAGAAAGTGTCAAGGACAATGGGACGAGTGTGGTCAAAGTGAGGGAAAGTATTTTCAGGTAGATTGATGGCAATATGTCTCTTACTATAATAAATTTCTCAGCATATATTTTTGACCACCGTTCTATGTTGAGGTAACTTCATGTGGAGAAAATATCTAAAAGGCCCTGCCTCCTCTTTGGTTCACAGAAACTCGGGTTGGGCTGCTCTAGAGATGATTAAGAGTACTGGATCTGCCTCTAGATAATTTGAGCATTCCCATGGATGACACAGTCAAAGTAATCTCAGAATTTTCCCTAAAATTAACTAACTTCCCCTGGACCAAAAGAATGGGTGACAGAAAGCATGTTAACTCATCTCAGGGTAGAATGTTAGCCTGAGCTAGGTTAGGGGCCAAATTAACATCCCAGAGAAACATCCTATTTGCCAGTTATGTCCCATTTCTAAGCATCTCAAGCAGAAAAGCATCTCTCTCTTAAGAAAAGGAAACATCCAACAGTTAAATAGCCTCAAGAACTTAAGAACAGCTTGAAGATAACAATAACAGCATTATTCTGCTGGCCTCTTGAGTTTCTAACATCTAAACAACATGTAAAGAATTCTTCCCATATGTAAGGACAAGTCCCACTGTTACAATCAAGACAGATAAGATCAGTTTTTGTCCAAAAGTGAGCCCCTTCTTTAGCTTAGGGAAACACTGTAGACTTGAAACCCATGGGAAAAATCCACATAAGATACAATCTGCCATCTGAGTTTTTTGGATAAGCACGCTGATGTAAAGAAAGCTAAACAGCTTGCTTTGAGCAATCAGTAAACAGTCCAGAGAGATACCGAATTCCTTTCCCGGTACTATGCCCAGTAGACCATCACTTTGTGTGGATTTCACAGAATGCCTGTCTTAATCACCTTTCTACATAGAGACCCAATACCTTTCTCCTGGTTCTACATAGAACCAGGAGAAAATGCAAGAGTGAGAAACAAGGAGGGAGGAGGAAGGCATTCAGCTTCCTGCTGTAATGACTGTTCACTGGGGTCTCCTAGAAGACACTGGCTCACGGCCCAGGAGCCCACTTCTCTGTGCTTTCCAGTGAACATCTGACCATCCACACAGGGTCATTCCTTAACCATGAGAACAGAGTCCCCAGCTTTGTCCTCCACTCTAGTTACTGCCAGTGATCTGCCAAACAAGCCATCTGTTCAGCGACACATACAGGTTTAGCCCCCAGGTTCAAAGAACTAGTAAGGAGACGTGCACACAGAAGACAACAGGGAAAGGAAAGAAAGATGGCAGGACACATTTATATAGAAGTACTAACCAAGCTGAGAGTGGTAGCACATGGTATAATCCGAGAACTCTGGGAAGTTGAGGCAGGAAGATTGCAAATTCAAGTCCAGTCAGTCTAGTGACTTAGGTGAGATTTTGTTTCAAAACGGAGTCTGGGGGTTGGGAATGCAGATCAGTATGAAGGCCCTGGGTTCAACAATGAGTAATGAAACAAATTTACTATCCAAGTCACGAACCTCCCCCAGCATAGCACTGCTCAGTCTGGGCCTGGAGCTGGCCCCAGAAATTCTTCCAGACCAGATACCAGTTCTTTGTGCGCTAGTTAACTCACCTGATTCACCACCAGGTGACTTATATCTGCCAAGTGAAAACCATTTTAGTCCTACAAACCATTTTAGTCCAAGGAGAATCCTCAACTTTCCATTGTTCTAGTTTTACACCTTCACTATCTTCCCTTGCAGGGCACTAGGTCCCTCTTCCGTCCTCGAGAAGAGTCAGACCCTTCTTTTTTTCCACTGTACCATTGGTACTGACTGTTCTATATCAGAGGTCCTCAACTATTATTTTACTGTGGCCCCACTTCCCTTGAAAGAAAACTTTTAGAACTGTTTTTATCCTACAAACCCTCCTTTCCTCAGGCAATTTTAATACCACAGATGTATCACACATGAAGTCTTTTATGATTGTAGCCCTTTGGGAAGCCACATCCACTGTCCTATCACAGATTCTCCCTGCGTGTCCCAGCACCTGCTTGAAGGCAGCAGTTCTTGGGAGGGTGACAATGAGGGCCAGGAGGTAGGTGCTGAGAAAGAAGCCAAACTCACTTCCAGCAGGTGAAGCTATAACATGTGGACCTGTGTGGCCAGCAGAACACATAAAATCTAGACTTTTCACTAGAAATCAATGTTGAAATGTTGCCAAGTAATTTGAAAAGATTTGGAAATACAGAAAATTGGATTTTTCCCTAAGTTGTTTCTTTACAATGCCTCTTTTAGAGGTTTTTCCTTGGAAGAAACAGAAAGAAGGAACGAAGCCTATTGTGAACCTAAAAGTGAACAGCAGAAGGCATCCCAGGCTGCAGGACTCTAGAATTTAAGGTCTTGCCAGTCAAGGCTGACTCATGTCAATCTCTTATCCACCAAGGTTACCAGAGGGAATAAGCAAAATGTTAGTTCATCTTGACACTCACTTTTAGAGGTGATCCCCCATCCCAGCCCACGCACACAGACTCTCAGTGTACCATCTAAGACTTTCATGGACCTTAGCATGAGACCCTCATCCCATCATGCCCTGCAGGCCCCCAGGGCTCTCTCCTCCCCTCAAGGCCACACCTGGACAGGCACGGTGGTGCATTCTGGGAGGCCGAGGCAAGAGGACTCCAATTCAAGCTCAGATTGGGCAACTAATTGACTATGTGAGACTCTATCTCCAAATAAAAAAGGGCTGAGGTGTAATTTGATTTAAAGCACCTGGGTTCAATCCCTAGCAGCTCCAGAAACACAAACATGGCTGCATACACACGTGCACACACACATACACACAATTAGCATAATGGTACGATGCTAATTTTATTAAATCTACTTTCTATAAGCTAAAGGGATCCTTTTCAGTCCTGAGAGAATCTACATGTAAAGTCTCTGCTCTCCTATGGTCCTAACTGTCTTACATAAATGGCCCCTTTAAAGAGCCATCACTTCGGATGCAAGTATGTTTCTTTTCCTGACAGCTACTGTAGCCCTGAGCCTGAAGGGTGACAGAGTCCACCACAGTCCTCAGCTGAGAAGGGGAATTCCCTGAAATTGATGGGTTATTGTGCAGAAAAAGGATGAGAACAACTCTTGACCTAAGTCCAAGGAATGAGGCGAAGAACAATGGAGAAGTTCCCAAGAGAGAGGCCGCACTCCGGGCAGGATTGAGCAGCACTTTGAAATCTGCCATGAGCCCCAGCCGTGCTGTCTCCAGCTTGGTGCTCGCTTTCATTCAACCAAGGATCAGTGGGGGGGGGGGGTCATTCTCCAGCTCTTATGTCATTTCCCTTGATAAGTCCTAAATTGACCGCGTTATCCGCCACCAAAGAAGCCTTCCCGTGGTAGGCATTTTTTATTACATGCCCTTTCAGGGGACAAAGGCAGCTGGCTGGGTCACTAAACTGCTATGGGGGGAAGAAGCCATGACAGTATTACTCTCACAGCTTCCTAAGCAGGCACTTCAGAGGGGCTCATGGGAATGTAAGATATTAGCGACATTCTTGTCCTTTCGCCTGGCCGCCTGGTGATCAGGGGAAAGAGAAATACAAACTATTGTTTTCTCCAAGGGCAATTATTAGCATGAAAAATCTCAAACTAAGACACTCCAAGTCTGTATATCTATATTCAACACTGGAACACACTCCGGCAGGGAACAGGGTCGCACTCCCTCTATCTAGGGCCTGCCCTTGCTGGCTGTTATTTGCTAAATACCAAAATGATGAGGCTCTTGCATTTCAGAGTGGCTTCATCTGCAATCGAAGCATTTCCAAGGCTGACCGTGCAGGTGAAACGCACTGAGACAGGAGCGAGGTGGGAGACACAGAGAAGGCTCTGTGACGCGGGTTTGCCGTCGCGCGGCTGTTACACAGAACCCGTGTGTTGACGCATTGATCCTATTTTTAAAAACATCTCCACAGATCCTCAAACGGCCACGGGTGAGGTGGATGGGGTTAATCTGGAGGAGATCCGTGAATTTGCCAAAGCTTTTAAAATCCGGCGCCTGTCCCTTGGCCTGACGCAGACTCAGGTGGGACAAGCTCTCAGTGCCACAGAGGGCCCCGCGTACAGCCAGTCGGCCATCTGCAGGTAACCGCGCCGCATGCCGTCACCCGTCCCGGCCGGCCTGGGCCTCGTGTATTCATCTGCGCGGCTCAGCTTGTCTTCTCCGGGTGGGCAGAGCTGGAGGGATGGAACGTGGGAGCAGGGTGGGTGGTCATATGCTGCTGCGGGCGATATGGAGGGGGACGAGGGCACTCAGGTAGACCCCAGGGATCCTGGCTCAGTAACTCCTGTCAACTCACCAAGGTCTTCCAAGGCGGTGTCACTGGAACCACACTACCCCAGGCCAGAGTCTTCCTCCTGGGCCACCAAGTCCTGTCTGCACAACCGTATTCTGAGCAAATCTTGTGCAGCTGACACTCTCCATTTGTGTTGCCATTCCCACTATTTCTAGCCATCGAGATGGCTGTCAGGATTTTCCAAGAATACACACATTAAATTATATATATATATATATATATATAGATATAGATATAGATATATATAGATATAGATATATATAGACTTTGAAGGAATTTTTGCATTGCCTTCCCAGAAACAGCTTCCAAAGCATATGGTAAAGAAAGAAGCTGCTGCTTTCAACGGGTCAGAAAAGGGTAGTGAGAACCCAGTCTGAGGGTGCACACCCACCCCCTGCAAATTAAATAACTAAATGACCAAATCCAGCCTTGGTTGTGTGGAAGTTGATATGGGTTACATAGTCAGAAGCAGACCCCGTGCATGTGTGTGTGTGTGTGTGTGTGTTGCACTAATCCCATGTTTATGCATGAGGTCACAGAGGCACTTTGGTGAGCGCTTTTTCCTCTTGGGCCATGCCTTATGTATCCTCCTCCATCAGGAAAAGCCAAGAAACCAACTCTAAACTCATTTAAGTGGATTTTGTTCTTGGTGATCCATGAAATGCTGTCTTTTTATCTGCTCTTTATACTTTTAATGTATTCCCCAAAGGACGGAAGTGTACTTTTCCTGCAGTTTAAGACTAAGGTTATAAATAACATCAGTATGGGGTAGTAGCTTGCAGCTCACATTTTGCTCAATGATTTTCCATAAAACCCATTGATTGTTGTTAAATACAAAAAGCACCATAGGATCCTCTCACTTCTATGGTCTCCCCTACTGTTTTTTCTTATAAGATACCTCCCTGTAGAAAATAACCTTTATTCAGTCTATACAGGGATACCACTGCTGAGAAATTTGTTTCAAGGCTTGTATATGTTATTCCAAATAATACGTACGGAGGCATCCTCACTAACAAGCAACATCAATGATATGAATACTGTTGCTTCCCTGTTGAGAAACATTAATTTTGTTTCATCTTGACAGGCTTGTGATAAAGGCAAGAACGGGAATTTAAGTTGTTGCCAATTTGTTACTGTTGCTAAATTCTTCTTTGGCTTATTTTTAGCCTGAAAATGTGATTTCCTCTTATTGACTGAAGTGCTAGCTAATGTTTTAATTCTTACACCTAGCATGGCTTGGGCATTCCCTAATCAAATATGTTGATTTCTAAAGTCTTTGTCCACCAAGGGGGGCTTTAAAAAGGCTACAAAACCCAGGCAGCTTGGGAAGTTTTTGTATCATACAAGTCAGATGATTGCCCTTCAGGGCCCTCCCCCAGCCTCCAGAGTTTCAGGGATGTCATTTTAGGGGCCAAAATGAAAAATAAACGCCAGAGATAACTAGATAAAAGTCTCAAGAGTGATCAAGATGGAGCGTGTGCAGCATGCTCAGAGGGTAGGAAAGGTGTATATGTCAGAACCCACGAGCTTGTCGTCATCTGTCCTACGTGAGCCACAGTGACTCCTGAGTGCTACCTTGAGTCCCTCATTATCAGACACATACAGAAAAGATGCCACCTTTGTACTGAACATCCCTACCACAAGCTCTGCCCCCTGGTGCCATGGATCTTGAGAGCCTGTTGTGATACACTGTAACAAAATGTGATATGTGGTGAATGGTCTCCCATACAGGAGCTTTAGTCCAGTTTACCATTAAATGATTCCCTCACTTTGTATTGAAAACAAATACATTTCTTTCCCTTGATCAGTACTAGAAGTTGGATTTATCCGAAAACAAAAGACTCCCTTGAAGTGTAGCACAGAAGGGAATACCATAACAATCACATTAGGGTTTGATACTATTTGTGCTGCTTATCACAACATAACAGATCTAAAACTACACTGCCAGAAATGAAGTTAGAGCATGTCCTTTGCTGTCCTTTGGCAGAAATGTTCACAGAATGTATTGTGACCAACACAGGAACATTATGAGAACATAACAGTCTAACAGTCTATAAAGGAGAGAAGGGAATTCTGTGTGTCCAACGCTGTTAATATGGGAAGATTATGAATTTGGATTAAGAATAAACACAAAATTGAATAACAGAAACTTATTTTAAAAAATAATTCATTGAGAGCGCATATGAATTTGGTGCCAGAATGACCTCTTCAAGCACTGCATATAATCTGTCCAGAGCATTTCATAGTTTTTTAAAGTCAATGTAGCAAAGAATTGCTGATGACAATTGATAGAGAGAAGACCTCATTTACAGAAAATGGTATCATTCGAGTATAGTTTGCAGATCTCAGACATTAAACACAGCTTGATATCTTGGTAGAAAAGCAAACCATTTGTCTGGATGGTAGCAGAGAGCATAGGGCAGCCACACACACCCAGGGGTGGGGCATTTATGGTAATTGCAGTGTGCCCAGCTGTTTGAGCCACAGCTGTAAAGTGGCAACTGGGCTATGTTTTCCCTGGAAAGGGAGCATGTTGTTAACTTACATAAGGCAAAAACTGTTACCAGAGAGAGAGAGAGAAGTTAAAATGAGAAACAAACGAGCAATAAAAAGAGGGCCAGAAACAGGAGCTCATCAAACAGTCATTATAAGTGACTGTAATAATTATCACATTGTCATGAGCAAGCTGATGGGGAGGAAGTACCACTACCCAGAGTTGTGTGATTTTGGGGTTTGGTTTTTTTGTTTGTTTGTTTTCTTTAGCAGTAGCGGAGATTGAACTTGGGACCTTAGCACTGAGCTATATTCTCAGTCCTTTTAAAATTATTTTTATTTTTTATGTCTCATTAAGTTGCCCAGGCTGGGCCCCAACTTTCAACCCTCTGCCTCAATTTTCCGGAATGTTGGGATGGCGGGTGTGTACTGCCACACCCAGACACTGGGGTTGATTTTGATTCCAGGATTCTGACGATAGACGGAAACAGAGTGGACATAATTGAAAGGAAAGATTGTACCCGAGAGCAGAGGGGAAAGAGCTGCGAGTGTCTGTGTCCCTGTCCTGAAGTGCGTGTGTCCTCCATCTTGCCTCTCCTCGCCGCTCGTCTGTGTGTCCCTCCGTGCTTTGCATGAGCCAGCATGGCGCATGTGGGGAGGGTGGGCACTGGCCTGGGCCGGGCTTGCTCCGTGCGGCTGGCCGCTCCTGTGGAGTAACTTTGCCCCACCAGGCAGTCTAGGAGGCAGGCAGGCAGGGGGCCCACCCTGGCAGAGGACCCAGTGTAAGACTGTTCTTTCTCAATTCTCCCCCCAGACACACCATCCTGAGAAGCCACTTTTTCCTACCACAGGAAGCCCAAGAGAACACTATAGCTAGCAGTCTCACAGCCAAACTGAACCCTGGCCTTTTGTATCCTGCCAGGTTTGAAAAGCTGGACATCACCCCTAAAAGTGCCCAGAAGATCAAGCCGGTGCTTGAGCGGTGGATGGCTGAGGCTGAGGCCCGCCATCGAGCCGGGATGCAGAACCTCACCGAGTTTATTGGGAGTGAACCATCCAAAAAGCGCAAGCGGCGCACCTCCTTCACACCCCAGGCCCTTGAGATCCTCAATGCCCACTTTGAGAAGAACACACACCCCTCTGGGCAGGAAATGACCGAAATTGCTGAGAAGCTGAACTATGACCGGGAAGTAGTTAGAGTTTGGTTCTGCAATAAGAGGCAAGCCCTGAAGAATACAATCAAACGCTTAAAACAGCACGAGCCGGCCACTGCAGTCCCCCTGGAGCCCTTAACGGACCCTCTGGAAGAAAATTCCTAAAGAGAGGCCCCGGCATATAAGAAGCAAAATCCACAGAAATTAAATCCCTCCCTTGGGAACTCCTCCCAAACAGAAGGAAAGAAAGACAAGAGAAAATTTCAGTACACCCCAGTGTTCATCACCCTTGTATGTAAAAGACTAAGCAAATCACCAAATGGACAGAATGGTTTCTACATGTCCGTTGGTTTTCCAAGAAAAAAAAAAATACAAGAAATTTTTTTGAAAATTTTTAAACAAGGAATACACCCCATGGAAGGTGTGTGGTAGGATAGTTCCCTCCCCTCACCGGCCTCCCCAAAGCCAGTTTTTTTAAGAACAAACCAAATAACCGCTTACTTTTTTCTGTATATTATGAAAATGTGAACACATTTTAAGGAAAAAGAAAAAAAAAAACCTAAACCAAACCAAAAACAAAACAAAACAAAATGGACAACAAAAAAACTTGTGTCTGTTCAACGCGAATACAAGCCTGCCACCTGCAGGAGGGACCGCGTCCTGACAGGTTCTAAGTGCTGATTCACAGGAAACCTACTAACCAAAGTCAGAAACACGGCGTTGCAAACGCAATCGTCCGTCTGCTCTTTCTTCTCTGCGTGTGAAGTTGTGTTACGAATTTTTACATTTGTACTAATGGCAAAACTAGGAAGCCTAATTTCTGCCACCTTGGCCATCTACTGTCTCTACCAACGGGGTGGGCGCTGTGGTCGAAGCCATTCTGTGAAGCGCACTCTCAGTCCTGTCTTCTTTTTATTTTTCAGTTCTTGTTTCAGTCTGTGTGAAGGTGGGGGGCACCTTGGATCACGTGCCTAAGCACTGGCTGCTCCCTTCTCACTATGACTTGTGGGTTTGAGAAAAGAAAACCGAGCTCGCCTTTCCCTTCCGTCCCCATTTCTCCCCGGCACACGCAGTCACTAGAAGGCAGTGGCTTTTCCAGTACTGACGTGCAGGAGAGACTCCATAGTGACCAGGGCTTTGCTGAGTGAACTGTCAACTCCAGATGAAGCTCTAATCGTGCTCGCCGTCCACACCAGTGCTTGGATTCTGCTCAGTCTACTGGCCACGTACATGGAGAGCTGACTAAAACGAGTTCTGTAATATAAACATAAGCTGCACCTTTGGTTCGATACTTACATCTTTGTTATGCTTCTGTGCAAAGCAATTTCTCTCAAAAGTGATAGCCAAAGAAATGTCTCCAGGTCTCTGTCCAAATACACATAGGCACGCACACAGCCATACCCACCTGCACAAGAAATGGACCACAAAGAAAGTGGTAGCGACCAGATCCTTAAGGCCCATTAAGTGTCCTGTTAATCTCGTCTCTTCTGCTACTTCTTTCATCTGACAGTGATGGCTGACTTTTGGGGGAGGGAACGACTGTTCTTAGGATATATAAAGGAAGCAGAAAAGTGACAGGCATATTTAAACAGTCAGAAGCCGGGCCTGGAATTGGGTTCTTGAGGACAAAGGAAGTCTAGACAGTGCAGGGTCTCCATTAAAAGAAATGTAGAAGTCATACATCCAAATAGCCTTCACTGTAAGAACTAGGGGGTTGGTTTATTTTAAAGCTAACTTCCTCAGAAGATCTGTGGGCTACAATAGCCTAAGAAGCCCAAAGATTGTGCTGGGTTGTAAAGGTAGCTGTTCAAGGCAACAGCTGGAATTGGCACCTGATGTTTTCAGCCCAGATGTGGGAAGAAGGTGTTCCATCAAAGGAGCAGGCAAAGACGAACTGTCGATTGATTCTCTTGCTGTTGAACTGTAAATATTTATGAGTAATGAATTAATAATCATGCTTATGTACTATCTAGAGATAAATTGTGAAAAGGGAAAAGAAAACCCACCTCAAGTTGCCCAATTTGTTAGAAATGCCATCTCCTCCCCCTAACTCACTCCTCCCCCACCCCAGAGGTTCTAGTTTCTTCTTCTGGTGGTTCAGGTGGCACATATGGGACAGTATAACTGTCCCCTGAGATGATTTATGCAACAGTCAGGAGACTACCAACAAGGAGATTCTTTCAAAAGTCCTAGAAATGGAAGCAGTTGCTTATAAAACTGTTTTCCATCTCACCAGTCTGATGCTAACTGCACCACAGCCATCCTGATCGATGCCCATTGCATCATGGTCGCCACCTCAACACCTCAGAAACTGCACAGATACCAATGCCCAGAAACTCACCATGTTATTGATTAGAACAGAGTTTGTATTCTCCTAGGACCTGCTCCAAATTCCATGAGGAAAGGCTCCCCCGGAAGAGAAGTTAACGAGATCACATATGATGGATGCTAAATGTTTAAATATATGCCAGCAGCTGTTCCATAGGCCTACACAGCCCTGAGATCTATAATTGGGAGGGTCTAACTAGGACAGTAAAAATAGAAAGGCGATCATCCGGAGTAGAACAAACAAGACATGTATTCATCCCACAGTCATAAAATGCATACACGTGCAGTGATTTTTTTTAGAGTTTTATAATTTTGTATTGTTTTATAAATTATTTATAAAGTGTTGTAATGCTTCTTATATTAATTTTTTTACAGACAAATCTTTTGCTACAAGGCATGAAAAGGTGCCTGAACAGATTCTTAAAAATATAAATTATATTGTGTAATGCTTCAGTCTTCGGAGCCACATCTATCGCTTCTTTTTATTATGACATGTCTAATCTCCACTTGTAAACAACTTCATCTGCCAGTAGCATTTAAGTGTGTTTTATGTTTCCATGAACTGAAGGTTACAGTTGCCACCACTACCAACAAAAAATAAATGAATAAAAGAGACTTTGGGCATATGTGATTGTACTTTAAGCTTCCATATTTTTCTCACAACTTTTTAAGTTATTATCACTTTTGTTTTAATTGTCATTTGATGGAAAATGTCAGTGGATGTCATACTCTACACTTGTCTATGGGACTTATTTCTCTTCCAACCAAAAGAAATATTTTCAACAGTGAAAAGCTTCATAAGCATTTTCAGGGTTTGGGTTCTTTATTTGTAATCACAGAGACACATACACACAGACACACAACACAACACGAAGGAAAGAACACAAAAGCTAAAGGAGCTAGGAAAAACAGAACATGTAGAGGCATGTCCAAGAACTCAAGCTATAACCAAAAAGAATCGTAGTTTGCCTTTGTTCATCTTCTCTATGCTGGACCAAAGCTCAGTATTTGTAGGTATATGCACAGTGTGTAGATATGGCTAAATGTTGCTGACAATCTCGCAATACTAAACTGTTCCTATGTTAAGAAGAAAAAAAAAAAAAGGAATACAAACTGTTCACCAGTGTTTTACCTCAGCACTCTACTTGTACCCAGTTAATGACCACGCTGAAACAAAATGGAGAAAAAGGAAATTGATTTTCATTTCCATGTTTGACTGTAAGATCTGTTTGAGAAACATTTTGTAATGAGTTTTTTTTGGTCGTGTGATTTGTTGTCTTCAACTTGAAATTACGTGAGGCACATTAGTTTATTTGTTAAAGAAGCAGTTTTTTCTTCTTCTTTTATTATTATTTTTTTCTTCCTGTGTGCTGTGATCTAGACTGGTCACCAGGGTCACTTAGGAGGCACCACAGAGAGATCTGCTTCTCCATGCCTGGAGCAGTCAGCAGGAGGGAGAGCAGGTAAACAGACTGAGTTGTTCTGGAAAACCATCGTGATGAGAAGTTGATGCGATAGACTTGTGACCAAGAAGCCAAACTGGATATTTCAAAGCTCCTTACTTGCTCTGACATTGAAACCAAAGCTGATTTATCTGCACAGGTTGCTTAATGTTTAAAAAAAAAAATAACTGTACTTAATCTAGAGCAATATCTGTATGGTTGGTAAAGCTGCACTTTGTGTATTTCTTAACAGCTTCAGATCTGTCACTTTTAATTTGTACCATAAAAAATAAAGAGTTGTTTGACATGAGTGTCTAGGTTCAGTGTGTGTTACACTCAGATGTGTCACTTCAACTGTAAGCATTTACATACGTGTGTGTTACTGCCCCAAATTTTAAGAAAAGGAAGGGTTGGAGACAGATGATTAATATCAGGATTATTTTATTTCTTCAAATGAAATACATATCATGTGAGATCTAAATGTAGAGTGAGTATTTTTAATTGAAATCTTTATTGGTACATTACATATACACATCATGATTGCACTCCACAATGGGGATTTGTACCAGTATATGACACAACTTAATTCTGATTTTTTCCCATAGCCCTACCCACACTGATCTCGGCATTCTTACCATCTTCTAAAGTACTTCTGAAAATCCTCTTTTGTAAGGGACTTTATGAGGTATGACCAGTGCTGCAGTGAATGCTACTGCCATGTGTCATTTGGGGGAAATGCAGGAGAGTAAAAACATTACCTGGTGTCCTCACCCACCTTATTCCACAGGTCGGGGGCCATGCGACTAAAGCTCCTCCCCTAAGTCAAAATAACCATGAAAAGCAAAGTTTTCAAATTGATTTAGGACATGAAGGCAATCACAAAAGCAAGGGTATAGGCACTCATGGTCAAGGACTTCCAGAAGACCTTTAGAGAGTAGCAATAATAGTGGCATAGGTGTGGTCAAAGTGAGGGACAGTATTTTGAAGGGGAATTAATTACAGCCTGTGACTTACTATATTGTACTTCTGTAAGCTTAAATAGTCACCCTACTTTTCAGCCATGCCACATATTGTTGGAACTCCTTTATTTGCAAGTCACAGAAATTCAACACCAACCTGACTGAACAGCAAGACACCACGGGGTATCCTCTTGGGGCTGTCATGTACGGCAGCACACAGAGGTCTCTAGGCTGTCACCAGGCGGTCCCACAGGGTTCCCTCTCAGACAAAGTATCAAGCTCAGAGCCATCTGTCTCTGCACTGGACAGCGGTGCCAAGGGATGGTGCATTTACCCCCTTCTGGTCACTGGAACGTCCTCTTTGCCAGTGCATGGGGTCTCCTGGTTAAACCACAAGGAAGGAAAGAAAGGCCAGAAGGAATAAAAAAGCATAAGGCAGAAGGTGAGCCCTGATAGCAGCAGATAAAGCCCACAGCCACAACAGGCAGCCACTGACACTCAGATGGGGGTCGGATGTTGCCCCTAACACTTCTGGGGGCTGTTGTGTGCCTCCTCAGTGTCTTTCATTGGGGAGTCCAGATGGAGTCAGTGAGAAGAGGCTCCTGCTTGAGGTTTAACACAGGGCAGGAGGTAAATTAACATGGCCCTATAATTAACTAACTCAAAAGGAAGGTAGGAACAGCTTGTTTAAAAATACCAGTGAAAACATAGTAATATTTCTAACCATAATCTCTGCACTGTTAGTAAACTTTAGTAAACATTTCTTATGCTACTTGGAGATCCATATATTAACCTCACGTTATGATTTATAAGTGTTTTGGGGCAAACACCAGAACCCAGAGATTGGGTAATCAAAATGGTTAAGAACCTCAAAATTGACTCAAATAGGAGGAAAAAATTATATGTACTAATGGGTTGTAAAAGACTTAAAGACTAAAGAGAATCATGTAAGCTTACTTTCTATATAAAATACTCTGGATAAAGCCCTACCTATGATTATGTCTGTTATTATGAAATATGTTTGATTTAGGAAATTTGAAAAAAAGCATCCTTTAAATTCATCATTTCACATCCATTTTAAAAAAGCATCCTTTAAATTCATCATTTCACATCCTACAAATACCTGCTGAGCACTTCTATGCACCAGAAAGTCCAACAGGTGAAGGACTCTGAAGTAAACAGAATCTTCTATGTCAGGAAACCTATCCTTTTTGTGCAAAAAAAGTAAAATTTTTCCCAAAATGAAAACATATGCCTTCTTTTATTATAATATTTCACAAATTAAAGTTAGTTTTGAAATTAAAATGATGAAAATTTATTTTGAGGCTGACTTCAAATGCAGAAAATAAAAGGGTAAGATTTGACTCAGCCTAGGAAACCATAGGCAGAATCTGTTTTAAATGATTCCAAAAGTTGTTCCAATAATAATTTTCTACTAAGCCAACCATATACACACAATATATTCCGTGGCAAGTGTAGCAGGATAATGTTTGATGAGTTTGATCTAAAAATCCATGGTTGGAAAGAGTTCATAAAATGCTGTGTCACAGCGTGTACATAAAACAAACTTTTCACTACCAAACTCTGGTCTGGTTCCCTGTCCATGGTCCTGCCTTTGAAAGGAGTCCAGCTCAACAGCACCCCATTTGGTTTAACTACTATACAGAGGAAAGTCATGGTCAAGGGAGAAAAAAATCACCTCCAGGAACTTTTCAGTATGTTAAATGGAGATCTTTCTAAAACATTAAATGTTGATTTTCTTACATGGATCATGAACATGATTTATCCTCTTTTTTTTTTATGATATTGAGGATTGAACCCAAGAGTTTTTGGACTCTCTCCTGTACAATAAGCTACAGCCACAGCCCTTTAAATTTTTATTTTGAGAGAGGGTCTTTCTAAGTTGCTCAGGATAGAACTGAACTTGTGATTGTCCTGCCCTAGCCTCCCAGTTCTGGGATTATAGATATGTGACACCACTCTTGGCTTTATCCTCTTTTTCACAGCCTTTCTCTTCATGACTTCTTTACCCTCATTAATGAACAGATATCAGCCGCCTAGGGAAGAAGTGTGGGGCCCTCCCAAACCCTTTTATCTGTACAGCACTCATGTACATGCGCACACACCAAGCCACCACAAGTCCACGTGATTTTGATTCATGGTTTCCTTTGGAATCTGTCTCCTAGTTTTGAGTGCCCACTGCTAATACTTAGTTTTGAGCCATCCACCTCCCACCTGGATCACCATGATATGTTGCTCCTAATCTCCTCAACCATCATATATTTACCACCAAATGAGCCGCTCCAAAAAGTCAGTATGACTATATATCTCCCTTGTAAATCTTTCCAATGTTCCCCACTGCCCCCCGGATGAACAGCAGACCAGCCTAGTGCACAGTGCTTTCCATGACTTGGTCCTTGTTCATTCCACATCCTGATCTCTCATAATTCCCGATTGATACAGTTTTGTCCTGCTCTCTCCAAACTTCCTAATTTTTTCCGATTCCCAAAGCATTTTTGGTGCCAGAACCCCAGGATGGAATATCTACCCACTTCACTGTTGACCCATTTAATGTCTACACATTCTGTACGACTCCATTCTGTTCAATCTACAAATAACTTTGGGGTTCTTGCTATGTATGAGATACAATGCTTCCTTCACCATCTGCATATTTATTAATCACCACTTACAAGTTACAAGATTGCTGCCACTCATGTCTGAATGGCTTGGGGACTTGGCTTATGGATAAGTGTAATAAACTTGAAAACCTGTGTTTTTTTACCAGTTGTTGCTTTTATGTGACAGATCTTCCTGACATACTAACAGTAACAATGATCTCACATCTGTATAATTTTAAAAGCTCTCTCTGGTGCACTATTTAATTTTTTCTTGATATAAATCCATGGCAATAAAATGATTTCTCTTTTATAGATGAGATCTTAGAACCAGAAAAGATAAAAGGCTTCACCAAGATCTCAGAGTTCAAGGTAGATCTGACTCTTGACTACAGTGGGAATTAGAACACTTGTCACAGTTAATACCCATGGAACCACAGTGCAATGGTATCTGATGATACTACATCTTTGAATCACCAATATGTGCCTCCAATATATATTGTAGCAGGTTAAACTTGCTACAATAATTTTGTTGGTTCAAAATTTCAGTTGTTCAAAGACTAATTCCTAATAGAGTCTAGTGACCTTAGCAAGAATGACTAGTGTTTGGTAGTGAAAGATACAGACGGGGAAATGAGGAATTTCTAAGAATGTCGTTTCATTTCATTATTATTGAAACTTAGGGCTACAGCTAAAAATACAGAGAATGCCAATCATTCAGGTGAGAGGGTTAGTATAGCCTACAATTTCTTGACTAACCCCAGCCACATGTAAAGAATGGGACACGTGGAAACGATGCACAGACTCGGGCCAGTGGGTCCACTTCAGAACCGTCTCTGGCACTCTTATGCACCCCTTAAGAATCATTAGTTTTCTTCTAAAGGGTAAGGACTCCTCTAGTTTTACCCCATCTGCAAAGATGGTCATTTGGGAACATCATTCTCCTCCTATTGCCTTATCACCACCCCAAAGTCTGGGATAGTATAAAAGTGCCTGTATATATTCTTGGACTTAATTGTTGAAGTCATAGATCCATCATCTCTTAAATAAGAGGCATTCCCTGGGGAACTTGGCTGTTTGCACAGGTCTAATGGCAGGAAAGCAAACACAACTCAACAACCTCATCTTCAAGGAGCAAGAAACCCAGATGATATCACAGCACTCGTGGTGGACCATAATATTAAACCCTTTCAAAGATGCACTGATTCAGATGCTGGATAAAAGCAGGGAAGAAAAAACTGGAACCTCTTGGATAGCATACTCATATCTAAGTCTTACACTGTCATCTGAGAGTTTGTTTAAACCTAAACAGTAGTAAACCTTCTCATAGAGGAAGATCTGCTAAGATTTATTTATGTTTAGACCAACTAAACTCGTTGACTCATGCATCATTGAAGTAGACTTTAAGAGTCCATTCTAAACCCACTGATATGACCTCCATTTGGGCCACATGTATGATTACAGTCAGAGAAAAAGACATCAACTGGAAAACGGTTTTGCTCCTGGGTTTTGAGAGGTTTTATTAGTATCTTTTTTATCCCAGGTTCTGTTGGTATCTATTGTTACACAAGTAACCTATGTTTAAGGTAGGAAAATTAGAATCTATGAAAAAATAGAATCATTCCCATTATTAGCATATTGTAGTGTAATCGTATTTTCTTATATTTCTCTATTTCATGATCAGGTCGTTTTAAGTGATTTCCTTGAATTTCATAAACAGCAGATAAATTAATAAATAAAAAATGAAATGCATATATCTGAAATTCTATCTCTGGGATATGCTACTACTGTCTGAGTTGCCAACACTCAGAAATCATTTACCCAGAATCCTACCTAGACCCATAGTGCAACTGATCTTGAAGGAAAATCCAACAGCACTCATGGTCTTGGTGATGCTAGAGACTGTCACCCCATATGCTTTGCTAACTCGGCAAGAAGCGTTAGGGAAGAAGAGCAGATGTCCTTCATGGAATCATGGGTCCCCCATAGTCAGTGTAGTGTTGACATGAACTTTTTCTTAAGGTGAGATATTTCTGTCTTGCAGTCAAAGAATGCTTCTGTCTTCGGCTATGTGAAGAACATATAATGCCATTAGGGACCACATTATGAGCAAGTTAAACATTATTCATATGCACCTAGTGGAGGGGGCCCACTTTTGACATAATGTCATAAAGAAATGACTTAAACTCATCAAAACAATTCTCTCCTACCAAATTTAGTAAAAGACAGTCTGACACCTATACATCAAGCATTGTTATTGCTTCTTTCCAGTAGTAAAATCTTCTCTTCTACTTAATAACACATTCCCATTGGGTCATCAGCATGCAAATTCCTATTTGTGTATTTAAATGCAGCTTTGACTAGAAGAGTCTACACAGGCTCCTAGTAGTCATGTGCAAGAGGCCTTTTCCAAACTAAAATGCAGCCAACAAGTTGCATGCATTGACAAGGTCTGATCAAAATATACAGTTAATGTTTACATAAATCTTTAAAGATTCTTACAGTAAAAGATACATTGCCATGAACCCCCCCTCAAAATCTTCCCCCTTGATTATCTCATAGTTTTGCTACTCTCTGAAGAAGTTCTAGAAATCTTGCATGTGTGTACTTTTGTGATTCCTTCAGTGTACTAAATCAGTGTAAGATATCCATGGTAGGCTCAGGGATTTAGCTCCGTGGTTCCGGCTCCTGTCTTGCAAGTGCAAGGACCCAGGTTCGATCCCTGGCCAAACACATACAATACTAGGTGTGGAGACTCATGCCCAGCAGCAACCACTACCACATACCACAGTGCCGGGCATGGTGGCTCACGCCTGTAATCCCAGTACTCGGGAGGTAGACACAGGAGGATTGCTGTGATGTGAGTTTGAGGCTGAGCTCAGGGCCAGCCTGAACCACAAAAGCAAGACCCTGTCTTAAAAAAAAAAAAAAAGATACTCATGGAAATTTTTTTCAAATAAAAATATTGCACCACTTCCTAATCACCAGATCTGACCATGATACTTCCAACTCTTCTCCAAAGTCGTCAGGTCTGGCATGGACACCACTGAGTTATGCCCACTCTGGAATTCAGACTGAGGGCTCAGGCTGCAGCTGTCTGCCCCAAACACTTGTCTGAAATCACTCCCTCGCTTTTCTTGCTTCTTCCTTACCTTGCTAGATTTTCCCGCGAGCTTCTTGTGCCTAGATCACATACACACAGATCCTGTTTTCTGGGAAAGCTGACTACAGGCATTACCTAGGATGTTCCAGAGACTCATTCCCTCCAGCATGTGTTTGCAGATGCTCAGCTAGCTCCTCAGATACAGCCATGGATGTTGTCTGAGAACTTTCCTAGGAGCTCTGAAGAAAATCCTCAAACTCAGCCCTCACTTGAGGTTCAGTGCAGAAGATCTTAGAGACAAAGGCTCTCCCTGTGACTGAGACCGAAAGGAGGAAGAGAGGTCCTCCAAATGAACAGAGGTTCCCCTGAGACCTAGCAGCACCAAGGACAGCGGTGTGTGCCAGGAGGGGAAGAAACAGGAGGGAGACCAAGGTCAGGCTGTGAGGAGACAAGGACACTTGGGCGCCTTTCTTTTCCTGCCACAGGCCTGGCACCTACCTTGGCTCAGCAGCTTTCCTTGAACTGCACTCTGCCCAAAATCTTCCTACTATCCTGCTCCTCCAAGTCTTTCCTCAAATCTTTCTTTGAAGTGGTCCACAAGGACCACTCTGGTTAACATTTCTAGATACACCAACACCTCCCAGAAGCCCCTAAAACTTTTGGCTTTTGTTTTCACCATAATATTTGTAATCATCTCCCTGTTGTTGAATTCCTTAACATGGGTGCTATTTGTTATCTGTCTCTTGTTTCTGGGACTCTTCAGAGCCAGCAGTCCTTGTCTGATTTATGTTTTGTAAGCTCTGAAAACAATGCCTGACCAAACTGATTTCTCAATGGATATTTGTTACCAAAATGACTGAATGAAGTTAGGGAGCATAAGTAGCTAATAAAAACATGGGAAGATGTCTATTTTAATGTGAATAGACAACAAAAAAATTTTAGTAGAAATATGTCTCACATATTTTATAGTATATGCTCATATTTTTTAAAATTACTGTCCATCTGAAATTTAAATAGAACTTAGCATCTTATTTATGAGATGTTAGCCTTATACTGATTACAAAAATAATAATTATTCTTTATTGACTGAACAATTGCAGTGAGTCTGGCCCCGTGTCAAAAGTTTCACTCACATTTGGTTTATGTAATAATTAGGATAGTCATTCTTTTCTTTTCAGAAGAGGTAAATAAGGCAGAGAGAAGCTAAAGCCCTAGCCTAGAGTTTCACAGCTAAGAGGTAGGGGAATGAAGATGGATGACCAAGTCAATCTGGACTGAAAGACCTAAGAGAGCAGATGCTCTCTCCTGGAAACCCAGTATTGCTCAATCACCTTCCCACTTCATGTCTCTTTTATATTCCAGGCATGCTTGTATCCCTCCCAGCACTTGCCACAGTGGATTTTTACCCATCCTGTTTAATCTTTTTGGAGAAAAATATGATGACCCCAGTGAAGCTGCGGCTCTGGAGCTGCCACGTGCTTCAGATGCCCACTACCAGTCTCTGTCTCAGACTCTGGCAAGAAGGAGCCACCTGGAAAGCCTGAGAGATGCTCCAAGTGCCAAATCCAAAGGATACTGAACTTTTTCAGAAAACTATGATTAAACCACACCCTCCAAAAAATCTAGCTTTCCTCTCTGTATTGGTCAATTTTTCATTGCTGTAACTAAATACCTGACATTCACAGGGTCATGAAGAAAGGGTTTATTTTGGTTTATAGTTTAAGTTGAACTAGTCTGTGGTTAGCTGGCTCCAGTGTAGGAACATATAGTGGAAGGAGGTGCTGGGGGAAAGCTGCTCACCTCATGGCACCCAGGAAGCAGAGTAAACAAAAAGATATGGAGAGAGAGACAGACAGACAGACAGACCAGCAGAGGAAAACAGAGAGACAAAGGGAGAAAGGGAGAGGGGAAGAGAGAGAGAGAGAGAGAGGATGGGGACAATATACTTTCCAGGTCACATCATCAGTGACTTACTTCCCCAACCAACCTCTTTCTCCTAGCAGCACATTAACCTATGAACTTATCAATGAATTAATCTATTAATGAGGCATGTCCCATGATCCAATCACCTTCCAAAAACTGCATTTCTCAATGTGTAAGTCTTTAAGAGGGGATTTATTTATCCAAACCATACAAGGAGTAATATCAGTCAGAAAGCCATCTGGTAGAAACTACATGTCTGTTTAATTACATATCACTGAAACAGTCTGGGTGGGAGCTGTGAAGAGCAGAGGACCATGGGTTCAATCCCCAACACTGCAAAGGAAGAGAGAAAGTGAAGAACATGTCTTCTTTTATTTTCTGTTATGGTTTCTATCTCGATGAGCCCCCTCCAAGTCTCCTGCACTCCTAGGTGGGGCTCTTCAGAATTGGTCACATTGAGGTAAGTGGTACTGGGATTAAGGATGTGTGATAGCAAATTAGTTCACTGATTATAGTTGGATTTAGCATACTTCTGGGTGTGTCTGACTGGATTTGCTGAAGACAGAAGCTCCACCCTGGGTGAAGGTGGCACCGCCCAAAAGATTTATGGCCCAGACAGGCCAAAGAGGAAAGGCAGGCTCTCTGGTTGCTGTTTTTGCTGCTGCTTCTAGCATGCTCTGCTTCTCCTCTGCGATGCTCCTCCACCATGATACCTTGACTTGGAGCCAGATGAAACCTCTACAAACTGTGAGCCAAAGTGAACCTTTCATCTTTAATTTGTGGGTGTTGGGTATTTTGTCTCAACAGCAAGAAAAATAACTAAGACAAATTCACTTATTTCTTCTCTAATATTCTTTCTTCAGGTTGATCTGAATTGTTGCCTATATTATTTTTCTTCTCTCTAAAAATTGTTTTGGCCACGGATTTAGCTCAAGTGGTACTGCTCTTACCTTGCACAAGGGCCCAAGTTCAATCCTGGTACCAGAAGTATTTTTTTTTCTTTCTTATTTGTTTAATTGTTTTTACCATGCTGGTGCTGGAACCTAGGGCCTCACACCTTCTTGGAAGGTGTTCTGTTATTCAGCTATATTCCCAGCCCCTTCAAAGGAATTATTTTCACATTTCTGGCAGGTCAGGTCAGTTAGTGACAAATATATATATTTTTTTCAATACATGGCTTTAGCCACAAGTTTTAGAAGTCATCTCTGACTCCTAAATAAAAAGGAGGAATTTGCTGAGAGAAAATTCAGGGCTTAGAGAATTGGATTGCACCTGGGTGACCAGACTAGGAAAGTGGAAGCTGAGAGTAGGAGGCATGGTTATCATTACACAGGAAGTCTCTCTGAAGATATTTTCACCACTACTCTCCGATACCACTGCCCCTGCCCCAGGACACAGATACTGTCTGCATCTTGAATGAATACTAAAACCTTCTGCATTATTCAAATATACAGAAACAAGTATCTGATTACCAAGACTCTGTGATTTCCTTGAAAGCAGGACAATAAAAACCCTTCCAGTACCCTTGTGCTGTTAGGGAGGCGCTTCTTCTCATATCACAAAGACCAGATAGATAGATAGAGGACGTTCTCAGTTACAGCAGCAAGAGACACACAGTAGAAAGGAAGAAGCAAATAAGCAAAGAATAAAAGCATGGTACAATTGGGTATATTAGTCAGTGAAGATTTTCTATGACTATAACTAAATGCCTGAAATAGATTACTTTATACAGAAAGGAGGTTTACTTTGGCCCATGGTTCTGGAGTTTCAAGGTCAAGAGGTTTCATCTAGAGATCTTGTTGACCATATCCTGAAACAGTGCAGTACAACACAGGAGAGATGTTCGTGTGTGTGTGTGTGTGTGTGTGTGTGTGTGTGTGTGTGTGTGTGTGTGTGTGAGTGTGTGTCCTCTTGCTTCTCTCCCTCTTATAAATGATATGATCATCAGACTCCACCCCAACAACTTTATCTAATCCTAATCACCTTCCAGACCTCACCCCTCACCATCGAAGTTTTCATCCTTAATACTTCACAATAGGATTTAAATCTTACCACAGACATCCTTGGGGAAAAGACTCAAGCTATAACAATGGGGCTTTTTTTTTTTTTTTACAGAATTTCACTTTGTAGTTCAGGCTGTCCCTGAACTCACTATGTAGCCAGGCAAGCTCAAACTCACAGAAGTCTTCCTGCCTCTGCCTCCTGAGTGCTGGGTTTACAGTCATGAGCCACCACAACTGGTCATATTTTTTTTTTAATTTTGGAATAGCAAGCAGATAAATCAGAACTGATATTCCTAAGACATATATTGCTACTATGGCACATCTGCTGGGCATGATGAGCATCTCTTCTGGTTAACTTGTGTGGTCAAATATTTCATGTTAGTCTGTGCTTAAAATATATCAAATGGATTTATTTAGATAAAGTGAGTAAGAATGGTAATATAACCTTTGGCCATATACAAGGGTGGGATTATTAAACAGTGAACCAATTTTCTGATGGAATTTATAGAGAAGTTAATATTCCAGAACAGGAAGTTGTTTGGTCTTTGGTAGTGACATTGTAAAAAAGAGGATATAATGAGAGAACTTTGAGCTGTGGCGTTATCGCTGTTGTTGAATGTAAGTGTTTATATATTTATATTTATACTTATATTTATATTTTAAAATGTATTTATTTAGGAAACAGTGACTTTATCTTATAGTATCAGAACATATGTACCCACACCTAGCAAGCTATTCAAGGACAAAGGTGGCATGATCAAACAAACATGGGTTTTTTTGTTTCTGTTTTCCCTTTTTACAACTGATTGACCCCAGGGCCTGTACACTGAACAATATCCCCATTGATTTTCTTATTTTTTCTTTGATACTGGGTCTTATTAAGTTGCCCCTGCTGGGCTTAAATTTATGCTCCTTCTGCCTCAGTTTCCTGGAACCCTGGAATCACAGGCCTGTACCACCTTCCCCAGCCAATCCAATTTTTCTTTAGTTATAAACTTTCCAAAAACAAAAACAGGTCATTTGGAGTAAAGAAAGCAAGTAAAAGAAGATTGAGCTTCAGTCACCTGGCATCCAAGCCAGCAAAAGAGAGTTGTTACACAAAACATATCAACAAGCACCAGAGGCACAGGCTTTCAGCAGACCAAAAGGATCCATGCAACAAGGACAGTAAACTGGACCCACAAGACAAAATTTTTAAAAGACACAATTACAAGAGAGTGAGGGGGAGAAGAAAGAGAAGAATCAAAATAGGTCACTACAAAGTCCCTAAAGAAGCAGAACTAGAGCTCTTCAGCTGACAAGAGCACTCTAGAAGGGTCAAACCCAGCACTAGTGATGCAGCACAGCTCCTGTGTTATACTCTTTCCTTCTGCATCTGTCTGGCTCTGAACAAGCACAAAGAGGTCTCTCCTTCTTCATTGTTCCCTATTGTTAAACACTGGATCATTGAACTAGGGATTTAGATCAGTGGTTCCAGCGCCCAACTTGCAAGTGTAAGGACCCTGGTTCGATCACCGGTTAACCACATACAGTACTGGGTGTGGAGACTCACGCCCACCAGCAATCAGAAACACATACCACAATGCCTGAAGTGGTAGCTCACTCCTGTAATCCCACCACTTGGGAGGCAGAGGCAAGAAGATTGCTGTGAGTTCAAGGCTGAGCATAGAACCAACCTGAACTATAAAAAACGCAAGACCCTGTCTCAAAAAAAAAAAAAAAAAAAATTTGGATCCTTAGAACTAAAAAGTATCCTTCGTTCTGAGAAGACTTCTTTTCTCTGCTATACTTTTAACTCCTTGTCAATAATTTCTACCCTTCCTTTCATTA
>PVIR01021371.1:0-29495 GCA_004026965.1 Petromus typicus
GCTAGTGAGTCCTGAAACCTGGTGATGCTACTCCCCCAACCAGGTTTGCCACCACTACCTTGCTCATCTTGAGGGCTGTCAGGTAATAAGCCTTCCACAAAGAGGAGGAAAGTCACCAAGATGTGCCAAGAAGGAACTGAGTCTTTCTAGGGATCACCCCTCGCCACAGTTTACTGAGACCAGATCATATCCTTTAGTCCTCAAATTATAATTATGTACAACTGTTCATAAAAATAATACATCTCCTGTTTCATTGACTCCCTATTTCTGAAGGTTTTGATATCAAGTGAAACTTACATTTTAAAAATGTACTAATTTGTCTTCTCTTATAGAGGATTCAGTCTAGTATTTTCTGAAGGGTTAAGAAAAAAATACTACTTTTTCTCCCTTACATCTAGTATACTTCCTGAGCAAGACTCTCTCTCTCTCTCTCTCTCTCTCTCTCTCTCTCTCTCCTATTTCTACCTTCTTCAACTTGTAATGAAACTTCATAGGAAAGGAGAGTACCATTCTCTTTCTCTGATCAGCTAAGGAGTCAGAAATTATCTGATTAAAAATCATTTAATCAAAGAAAAAATATTTTGTTTTTAAAATAAGTAAATGGTAAATAAGGAAACATTAATAAGTGGAAAGTGTCATTATCCTTTAAGGATGAGCATTCTCATATTAGCTTTAAAAACCCACCTGTACAGGATTTCCAACGTGTTCCCACCTCCTAGACACTGTTTCAGTGATGCTTTTGTCCTTCAGCTCCAACTGTATTCTCAAACATATCTGAGTATGTTTTAGTTTGTAAAGGTCTCTATTATATCTGAAAAGTTTCTTAATAAAATTTTCTTTTTTTTTTTCAGCACTATCAGATCACTCTTTGGTATTAAAAATTTACTTCACTAACATTTATAGTAAAAATTTCCATCCAATAGAGAAATAATTATACATCACTTTTGTCATGCAGGAAACATCATTCCAGCATTTTGGGATGTAATTGCCACTCACATAATTGATCTAGTGGAAGTCTAGTGGGGAAATATCCCATCTAAAATTACATGAGAAAGTAGTCTGTGCAAGAAAATGCTTATAAAAATTAATTTCAAGGAAGATGTATCCTTGAAGATACATCACTGGGAAGAGTTACCTAACATTTGCACCTAAAGCAGGAGAGGCTTATTTTTTACCTTTTTGTAATTGATTTCATTAGTACATTTTATATTTCCACCATGATCACATTCCACGTGGAGGAATGGTACATACCACATTCCACGTGGCACATCTTGATTTCCATTTTGGGAAAAAAATCAGAAAGGTTTATTGACTCACTGTTTTCTGTGGATTCAGTTCAAGTTCAGCTGGTTGGAAAAGAGAACTGGAATGGTAGAAGGGCATGGCAGGTGCAACTAGTTAGCAGAGGGGGGTGGGTGTGCCCAGCCTGAAAATATGCCCTTCAAAGTCACACAGCCAGTAAGCTACCTCCAATCTACCACCATCTCCCAATAGCCATTCAGCTACCATTGAGGAATGGGTGGGCCCACTGACGGGTACGGTGCCTCATGATCCAATCAGCTTCTGAGTAGATGAGGCTTTTGGATCATGCTAGATTTAATTATTTGAATCTAAATAAATACAGCACAAGTAAGACGGGGAAAACAAAAAGCAAGAAATAACCCAAACAAAAGATAAGAAGTGAGTACAGCCATAAAGAACATGGAAAGAGGGAAACTGATATGTAAGTAAGGGAAACAGGTCCAACATGGATTAGACAGAAATACACATTTTTCTTGCATAGATCCGTTCATGGACATGGAAAAAGGCAACCTCAAGCAAATGCTTTCTCCTAATAGTTTCATTAAGCAATTACATGCTTGCTTGAATCTTGAACACACGTGGTGATTTGTATAAAATGGCTGCCATGCGTACTTGGTTCAAAGGATAGAAAGCCTTCACTATCAACTTCAGTGCTTGAATATTTCATTATCATACTTTAGTTTTTTAGGGGCAGAAATGTGACTTTTTTTAAACTAGTGAAATACAAAGTCAATTTTACTTAGATACAAACTCCCTATACTATTATTTTAACTTTCACACACACTCGCACATACTCTGAATATTTTATTTATATTATTATTTAAACCTATTTATATCACTTTGTATTTGTCTAAGTCCAAGATTGATATGAAATAATCTAAGCTTAGATTTGGAGGGAATACCCAGTCGTCATTTCTTAGAGAAAATTAAGAGAATGTCTATGTGGTCATCATTCTGACGTCATCATACCAACAATATATATTCTCAAAAGAGAACTTCCAAACTACAAAAATACCCCCAAAAATGTGTGATCTGAAATCTCTAGATTTTACTTGGCTTGATTCATATGTATAGTCTGATGTTAAATGGAAATTGATATTTTTTTACCAATTCCAAAAATCACTAAAGCTAGGCTTCTCAGATTTGAGTGAAATTTGATACCATATCAAAGAATTATAAGGTATGAAGTGTGATCTTATGTTTATAAGATAAATTTTTTTTATTTTTTTAAAATTAATACAACAATAAATTCAGTGTCATTATTCTTCCTCTAAATACCCCCACTCACTGGAAGCATATTTATCTCATTCTCACCACTTCCTGAAATAGTTCTAAGTCCTCTTTCCTAAATGTCTTCATAAAACATGATCAGAATTACAGTGAATGTGTATGCTGAGTGGTATTTCACAGAAAGTCAGGCTTGGTGTGTCATCTACCATATCTAATCTGGTACCATATGACATCTGTCTCTTCCTCAAAGTTAAAATGACCATGATAGGTAATGTTTTAAGTTGACATAAGGTTTTGATGGAAGCACAGCAGTGCAGCTGAAGGAGATATTAATGAAAGAGGACTTCTAGAGATGCTTTAGGTGATGTCAGTGGGAACTGTGTTTGAAAAGAGGGGGTGCATTTTGAGAAGGATTCATGCCCATTTGTCTTCCATTGTAATGAATTTTAAAAATTAATCATTCATCAAGTTTATTGGTACACTTCATATTTACTAAGTGAAATTTTTCAGCATAAGGTAACCAATAAGTTCTGACTGCTTTATTGCACTGTTTCATTGCTGGCCAAATACTTCTTGATTTTTCTTATTTTGGAGCTCAAAACTCAAGTTGAATGCACAATAAAAATAAAACCAATATAAAAGTAACATCACTATATTAAAGGTTTCATTTTGTTTGTCATCTGTAAAATAAAAGTGCTCGAAGATTAGTATCTTTTTAACTTTTAATTTTACCTTATTTCCTAAGCTATGTCTGAGCTCATATAATCCTACTACATCAACCTTCCCAAGAGTTGGGACAATAGACACCTGCCACTACCTCTGGCTAATATTTCTAATAATCCTCCACTACCTAACAATAGTGGATTCTGTTGTTGAAAACTAAGAGTCCTGGATGACACAGCCTACACTCTAGAGCAGAGTTCTAACTGAAGAGGAGCACATGTAATGTTCAGCACTTTGTCTTCATCGAGGATTTAGATGTTATAGACTCCTTGTACCCATGAGAAGACAGTATATCTTAATTACAACTGTATATCCAGCATTTCACTGACCGTAAGAAGTTTGTGATAAAACAATCAGACAAATCACTCCACTCATGAAGCAAAAAGATCTCTGAAATAATGCTAGACAATAAAGTACTTTTTAAAAGGTTATTGTCATTTGTTGGTACTATCCCTTGAAAGAAATGTAGTAACTTTTGTCAGCTAGTTTTTATATTCCTATAATTTTCTTCATATTAAACCTCTGAGTAGAATCTCTAGTGGGTCAATGGATTGTTTATTCAGTATATGAAAAGAACTGCAAAGGATGAAAAATATAGACGACAGTGCTGATTTGTGGTGATAAAAATCTGGACTCCCTTGGGGGACCAAGGGAAAATAGATTTGCAACTTCACCTTCAGATAAGAAACTTGGATGAAATATTTTACTTAAAAATCCTCATTAATAGCATCTTAAAAATTCATAGAAATAAAAAATGTATGAGATCAAGCACAGTTTATACAGGTAATTAACTTAAAACTTACCTACTCGTTTTGTTCCTTTTTTTTCATTCCTGTGTTTGAGGCAGCCATCAAACGCATGAGCACATGCCAGTTCCCGCTGAATTCAGTTGTGTTTCACTTTTCTGTATCAACTAAGCATAACCCTTCAGGCATATGAGAATTCTGAGAATTTTTTTCCTTTCTCCAACTTGAGTTCCAGTATCAAATTAGTGGCTTCTAAAACTATTAAACTTTATCTTTGAAGCAATAAACACAAATTTGTACATTTACCTAAATACACAAACATAGTTATAGTGGGTATAGTGAGATTAAACAGTACTTAAAGATTTATGTAGCATTAACCTCTATCCAGTGATGATTCATAGAGAATGAAGAGAAGAGTGCGCTTTGATGTTAATTGTGCAGTACAAATCACACTGAGGTTAAGGTATACACCTTAACCTTGTACAGTTTCTTAGGTCCAAAACAGAATTCCATTTATTCTTCCTCATTAATCAAAATCATCTTGGCAAGACAGGAAGAGAACTCAAAGAAATGAACCACAAGTTCATAAACGACTGAGTTCTAGCACAACGGAAAACATACAGATTGTTCTGTGAGTCAGAACTTGTGTTTATATTCTTGCTTTTTCTTTAGTCTGCATTTCAATGGTCTTTCTATTTTTGTTAAATATAAATGAAGAGGAGAAGGTTTTATTAGAGGTTTGTTGTCATGTTGCCGACTGATATTCCTTAAATGGTGCACTGAGATCTTAAGCTGTCAGGTTCTGGTGCAATACGAAGCACTCTTAGATTTTCAGTAAAAATTCTCCAAAATGCACATAGATATATCCTTTGGACAAAATATGTTTGCTTTCTCTATCAAGGCTTTTTGCCAGAAAGAATATAGAATATAGGAGTCCATACATAAATTTTCTTTATAGAGCAAGATGGTCAATGAAGCAATCACTGTTAAAACCTCATGAGAACAATTAAGTGTCAGCAATTAAATTGATGGCTAAATTTGGCTATAGGAAAATGTTAATGACACACTTTCTGCAGCTTTTTCTGGAAGGGCTCACTTTCTTTTTATTTCCTGTTCCTTTAATCCAAATGAATAGACACAATGATTTTTAAAAGTCTTACAAAAGCCTAGAACTAGAACTTTGGCAGACATAGTTAGAATAATTGAGAAACACAAAACTTCCCACTCTTTTTTATCCCCTTGCAAATAATTTTCAGACCAAAAAATGTAACTTCTAATAATTTTTAAATTTGAATTTGTATTAGTATATTTGCAGTACATAATTGTGTGTTGCTATATGGATATAACATATCTTAATTCTTTTTTATCTCCTTCCTTGGATTTTGTATATATATACACACACACAACACACACACACACACACACACACACACACACACACACACACACACACATATATATATATATATATATATATATATATATATATATATATCCTTTCTGGTGAATATATAACCACTTCCAAGATTCAGCTACTATGAATTGTGTTGCTATAAGCCTGTGCATACATGTATCACTGTAATATGATGCCTACAGATCTTTTGAGAAGACACTGAGAAAGGGAATGGCTAGACATAGAATTTCTAGTTTTAGCTTTTTGAAGAATCTCCATGCTGATTTACATAATGGCCATTAGATGAAGGCAAATTGAAACACCACTGAGATCCCTTCTTACTCCAGAAGGAATCACTACCTCCAAGAAATCAAATATTAACAATTGGTAGCACGGCTATACAGAAAAATAAACCTGTTACATTGTTGGTGGGAATCTAAATTTTTAAAAAAATAATAATGTGCCTGAAACACACTTCCACACGTGCATGCACGCGTGAGCACACACACACACACACACACACACACACACACACACACACACACAACTTATGGCTTCCTAATCCACTTTGATTGGATTTTCAAAGTATTTTGTACGGAGGAAAGCAATAACTCATCATTTGCTTTCAATGATTTTACTTTGCTTAGTCCATATTTGCAGTGCATAATGATTACATTCACTGGAAGGAATTGGTACATGTACATGACACATTTATCCCCAAAAATTGAAGGTTGAATATAAGAGAGGCAGGAAGTAGTACCCATAAATGATAGTAAAGATAATTTTAGTCTTCATGGTTGAGTTGGATTCAAAGCTGTTTTGATATGAAAGAATTGGGTTTCTCACATTAGAGATAATACCAAAGTCTTTTTCTATCTAATGGTACAACTAACAGAAAAAATGTAACAGTATTCAATATGCTCTCATTCATTTGCTCACTCTCTCGGTTATTTTTCTTGCTGCTAAGACAAAGTACAAGACACACAAAGTTAAAGGAGGAAAGATTACTTCCCTTCATAGTTTGTAAAGGTTTCAGTCTGAAGTCAGTTGGCTCCAAAGCCAGCTAGCATCACAGATGGACACTGCAGCCAACAGTCCTTGGCAAAGCAGGCAGGAGAAAATGCAGCAGCAAGTAGCAGCAGTAAGCAGAAAACCTCCTTTTATATCTTATCTGCCTACACCACAACCCAGTTAGGTTTTCCCCTTATGCATACCCAGAACTATGCTAAACCAATTGGTGGAGTAATCCATCATCACATTCCCTTAATCTCAGTATCACACATGCTAGATCCAGCAAACTCCTAAAAGCCCCACCTATGAATGAATGAAGCTTTCAGGAGACATCAAATAGAAGCTGTAGCACTCACAGAACAAAAATGTCCAATGATTTTGGGTGAGGCTGGTGCTGCAAAGCAATCACTCTAGCTTCATGAACTACAACTTACTGTTGGTGTCAGGTATGTTTTTTCAAATAATCTTTTTAGTGAGTAATGTGATAGAAATGTGTAGAGAATATTACAGAAACATGCTCATTGGTAAGCAAAGCTTTATGGAGGATTTGATCCTTCAGTTTTCATTAAAATATGAACCTGGACTAGTACAAATGAAAAGCAGAAATAGATACTCAGAGATGAGAGAACAAAGGCACAGAAGTAGAAAAACATCTAGGTGATTTGTCAATTGGTTTTAACATATTTAAAAGAGCTTGAGTTCTAAAAGCAGAATGTAGTAGATATTGTGAATTTAAATTTACTCTGAGAAATGCCAATAAAACACTGAGGTTTCTTTTTATTCAAGAAAAATGGCTATCTTCAAGAAATTAAATAATAACAGATACTGACAAGGCAATGAGGAAAAGAGAATCTTTGTTGTGGGAGGGGGGGGAATATAAACTAGTACAACCCCTGTGGTGATCAGTATCCAGTTCCTCAAAATAACTAAAAATAGGGTCTCCATTTGAACTAGCCATTCCCATTCTAGGTATCCTCTCAAATGAGTTTAAAACATCATATTATAATAATACATGCAAACTCAATTTTATAGAAGCAAAAATCATAATAGCTAAATTGTAGAAATAAATAGATGTGTGGATAAAAATTTAGTATTTACAAACAACAGAGTACCACTCCGCCATAAAGAAGGATGACCTTGACTCATGTGCTGTAAATGGATGCCTCCCAAGACTGTAATATTAAGTGAAATAAACCAGACACACAAGTTTAAATATGACATATTTTCTCTTAATAAGAAAGCCAAAACACAAACGAAAACCAAAGGAAAAGATAGATGATAGGAACTTGGGAGATAGGTCGTTTAAAATGGAAAAGGGATCAAGGAATAGAAAGAGTGAGGGAAGGGAGAGAGGGAAAGGGATACTGAAGAATCAAGATGTGTTGCGTACATATATGAACTCCCCATATGGAATAGAATCATTATGTAATGCAAACATATATGAATAAGAATTAAACACTGGAAAAGAGAAATAAATTAACTCAGAAAAATACTGCTGTAATCATGGCTCCTTGTCATTCAAATCCACACTGTGCCCAAGTTTCTTTTTTTCTTAGTCCCATTATGGTCTTTGTGGTATTTGGTGCCACGAAGCACTTCCAGAAGATTCCCCAGACTCTCTTCTAAGCTGATTTCTCTGTTATAGATTTTCTACATTTGCTCTAGTTTTTTTTTTTTTTCCTAAAATTTTTCAGGTCTACAATCTTTACCCCAAAACAGTTTACCTCAGTACTACTGACATTTTAAACTGGTTAATTCTTTATTGAGGTAGGGAAGTGTCCTGTTACGAAGTGTTTGTCTCTTTGTCTCACTCGTTCAAGGGGTTGAATATTCTGCCACTGTGACAAACAAGATGCCTCCAGATATCATCAAATACATTGGAGAAACAAAATCACTGCTGGTTGGAAGCCACTGGATTACAAAAGCTGCCATAACTTAGTTTTACCACAGCATATTAAATTAGGCTCAAACTATTATTAGTGATGACATATGATCACAAGACCCTTGTATAACTTGTACATAACTTGCAGCAGCCAAGTGCCAAGGAGCTAACAATAACTATACAGATAAGCACGTACATGTACACCTCCGTGATGCATCCTGAAATGTCACCCTGCTGGCGACAATGTCTTTCATTTCCTGAGCACCCAGGGCAGAGCCAACTTCACCATGATCTGTAAGCAAACTAGCAGGAGTACCCCACATTCTGGTGCAGAGTGGTAATATATCTGTCAAGGGTTTGGAACCTTCTGGGAAGATTTGTTATACTACACCCTTGGTTACTGTGCAATGTTCTGACAATTTAATCAATTCTGATACCACACATTGACCCAGAAGTTCGGATTTAATTGGTCTGGGGTGAAGCCTTGGGACAGAAATGTGAACATCTCCCAAGGCAGTCTAATGTGTTGTGAAAGCTGAACAAAACTGTCACCTCTGTTCTACCTCAATCTTTGCATGAGTTTTTAAATCTCCATGATGTCTAGGGTTACTGGGGAACAGCTAGAGCTTGTTTTTCTTATACTAATATATCTAACTAGACTATATAAAACACATAAATTTAGTATCCATTTCCAGCATAGGAAATTATTTTTTAGATTTAAAGTTCAATATTTAACCCATTATTATTCAAGTGGTGTGGACATTAGAATCTCCTGATTTATTATTTTGTCAAAGACCAGGCTAAATTCAGACAAGTTAACACATGTACTGGAGATGATACCCACATCAGTCATTTATGAAGTTCCTCAGGTAATTTCAATGAACAGACACATTTGGAATTGACTGCTTTATCCGGTTCTGGGTAAAGAAGAAACACAATGCCCAGTAGGTATAGATCATTGGTTCTCATCCTTAGCTGCACATTAGAGTCACCTGGTTGCCTTTAAGGTTCCCAAAGCCCAAGTTTTACCCAAGGTCTATTAAATCAAGATTGCTTGAGGTAGGAGCCAGGCACCAATATTTTTTAAAGTTCATGAGGTGATTTCAAAGTGCAGTCAAGCATTGGTTCTCAAAGCTTAGTACACATCAGGTTCAACTGCAGGGATCAATTAAACACAGACTGCTGGGTCCCAAACCTGAAGTGTAGTGAGTCTGTGCTATGGCTCAAGAATTTGAATTTTCCATATGTCATTAGATAATAATAATACAGTAGATCCAGGGACCACACTTGGAAATTCATGGTCTTAAAAATGAAAAACTGGAAGATTCATGGAGAAGTTTAACTTCCACAGATTTTTCCACTGCTGTTGTTTTATCTGTGTGAGGAGAACATGTGTGGGCTGTTTTGATGTCCATGATGTGACCCTGCATGCCAACACTATCCACCATGAGGCTGGCCAGATTGTCCCCATGGCACAGCATTCCACTACACCAGTGTGCTAACTGCACAGCCACACCTCATGGAGCCTGTCTACCTTGTGAAGATCCACTGTCCAGAGAAGTGGTCAGGGCCATCTATGGTGTCCTGAACCAGAAGCAAGGCCACATTTTTGAGGAGTACCAGGTGGCTGACAACCCCATGTCCGTCATCAAGGCCTACCGCACATCAGCAAGTCCTTTGACTTCATTGCCAAACTGTGCTCCAACACCGGTAGCCAGGCCTTCCCTCAGGTCCTGCCCAGCCACCTCTTCTACAACACTAGGTACCCTGGCCAGGTGATGGCCAAGACCTACAAGGACAAGGGGCTGAAAGAAGGCATCTTGGCCCTAGACAGCTTCCCGGACAGTTGTAGGCATCCCACTCCCCTGGCTCCAGCACTGAAGAGTTTATCTGAGAATTTTGGTTAGATGATGAATGCTTGAAAAAAACACTCAGAAATCTCAGACTGTATCAATAAAATCAATTAAAAAAATAAATCTTTGAATGGAAGGTAATGTTGTTTGGACATTAATTAGCCAAATTCTTTTTATTTTGTAGCAACCTGCATAATTGTATCCCTCCCTCCAAGAAAATAAATAAGGAAATACTCAGAAATAAAGGAATTTGGGGGGAAGAAAAATCTAGAAAATCATATCAGGCAAGATAACACAGATATATTTAAAGTTTAAAATTAAAGAATAACAAAATATCTTAACATAAACCTACAAAGACTTTTATAAATCCAGTTGAGATCGTGCAGATGCCTTTTCCGATCATCATACAATGATACTAAAAGTCTGTGAAAGCAGGAAAAACTAGGAAATCTGCAAATATGTTAGATTAAAACAACAGTTTTTTGAAGCTCCAAGGAGTCAAATAAAAAATCACAAGGAAAGTTACAAGATATATTAAAAACAAATAAAAATGGAAATACATTCAATAAAAATTATAAACTTTGAATTTCAGTCTTCTACTGTGCTAGTAGTAGGCAAGTGGTACAATAGTTTCTCGATATAGAATTCTAACAAGAAACTTCTCAAATGGGTAACATTCATGGTTTAAGCTACTATGTTTCTGATATTAATCTGTTTGTTACACAACAAATACAGTAAACATAGTCTATCTTTTCTCTTCACTGATGGTCTTTTAGTGAATTGAGATGTGCCTCCTTCAGGTGTGTGTTCTCACGAACATTCACCATTTGTGCATCAGTTTCATTGAGTAAGGATTTCGAGCTCATTTGGTGTCCTTTTCTTGAAGTTTCCTAAAGTTTATCAAGGTGTTGACTGGAACTCTAGCTCATGTCATCTCAGGCTACTCTTTCTGATTCACCAACTACTGGTTGTTGGTAGAATGTAGGTCCTAGAAGCTGAAACACCTAGTACCCATTCATTGACACTTGACTTTTTCCATGCAATGCTGGTTTCTTCAAGGCCAGCAAGAGAACAGATTTTGCAGGTTTTTGACTCTTTCCTCTACATCCCCTATGAACTTGATTATACAAGCCCAGTAAGAATAAATCTTTTGATTAAAATATAATCAACTGATTAAAGACCATACTACATATTACATCTATAAACAACTCACTTGTAGAATATAAAATAACTGAATCATGGGAGTGGTAGCCTATCATGTTCACATATCCTTCATATTCTGAAGAGGAGAGGATTATGGAGGACATTCGCATGAGAAAGTAGAATGGTTAGAGACCTTCTGAGAATTCTGTCTTCAATTGTTCTTTAAGTTTTACATACCTGACCTGAAATGACATCACTCTCTGTTTAATTACTGAAGTGAACTCTAAATATGAGGTAGATAAAAAATTCTACTCAGTTCTGTCAAATAAGCTTAAAAAGTATTTCTCAAGAGAAAGCTTTGTGACTGGGCCATCCCAGCACGGAAGTATAATAGTCAACCATATATATAAATACGGTTCAAGTAATTTGACATTTGGCCACAGTCACTTAAATCCCAGGGGGCCGGGGAGTTAGCTCAGTGGTTCCGGTGCCTGTCTTACAAGCGCAAGGACCTGGGTTCGATTCCCCGGTAACCACATAACAATACTGGGTGTGGAGACCCACACCCAGCAGCAACCAGTACCACATACCACAGTGCCGGGCGTGGTGGCTCACGCCTGTAATCCCAGCACTGGGGAGGCAGAGGCAGGAGGATTGTGATGTGAGTTTGAGGCTGAGCTTAGGACCAGCCTGAACCACAAAGCGAGACCCTGTCTCAAAAAACCTAAAAAAAAAAAAAAAAATGCTAGGACTCCTCATTTACATCTTCATTTTCTCATACCAGAGAAAAGATGCGATATGTACCTATCTGTGACCTATTTATTTCACTTATGAGGATATCCTCAAGGTATGTTATATATTGTGAAATAGAAAATGCTCAATGTAAAATAAGGTGAAAGGGGACAATGTTGAGATTGTAACAAAAAAGTAAGGAAACAAATTTTATGTATATGGGGGGATGGTAGGGTGGGTAGGGCTATGGGGAAAAATGAGAATTAAGTTGTATCTTATACTGGTACAAATCCCCATTATGGAGTGCAATCATGATGTGTATATTTAATGTACCAATAAAGATAAAAAAATGCCTTCCCAGGGTTTCAATACTGGCACCACCAGCATTAAATAAGATCTCTCTGAGGTACCTCTGTCCAGAAATGTACCCATGCAACTGGCACTAGTTCCCTAGGGTAGCCTAGAGAGAAGTTATTAAAGTTCAATGCATTTCTGTATTACTGACTGCTATTATAAGTATCAATACATATATGCTTCCTAAAATAATTTTCCTTACAGAATCACACATGGAATGTTATCTTCAAAATAAAACTATCGTTATAAACTTCTCCTTGCCTTCTGCTCTGAGATTATTTTTCACTGTGGTATTCCCATACTTATTAATTATCAGTGCAGTTAGAAATGTGGCAGTTTCATTAGTTCCTTTAATGCTCAATTTTTTTCATTTCAGATATATCAGAAGTGGTAAGTTGCATTTAATTTTGTCCGAGGAGAAATTCTTAATCTTGTATAAAAAGAAAGGTGAACCACTTTATCAGTCTCATATACATTCTTTTCTCCTTCTAAAGATTCTGTGTGGTATTCCCTAAAACATAGCATCTACTAATTTTACTTATTTCATATTTGTATAAAATGGAATGTAGCATGATCCAGCACATACATGGCATTTCCCTGAGGAAGGAATAGGAGAATATCTATATAAAGTATTACTCTCAAGATATGTAATGTGGTCCTGCAAATTGAGGGATTCAATACCCTAACTGATTGTGCATGTGTTATACATGCTGTTTAAGAAAAGTGACCACATCTTATAGCTTTTCCTTAGTGTCTGTGAAAGTAATAACACAGAAAGAATGCCATTCTAACTACAGGGACCATAAATACTAACCTTGTAGCATTTTTATTACCAACTTATATCAGAGGCAAACTGGCACTAGTTACACTCTTTCCTCCCATTTCAAGCAGTTTCAGATTACAGATATAAAATATTTGTAAGCACTTTAACTTGGCTAGACTATCGCAGCTGTGTCACATGTGTTTTTCCTTAATTTAAAATAAGTTTATTTGGACGAAATTGGAATTGCCTTCCTCTCCTCTAGATGACAGGTCTGGTTGGAAGCCAGTCCACTTAGCGAACAATGCTCTATTATGCACGGTGGGATGATCTGAAAATCACAAGACCACTAACCTGTAACACATGTGCATATCCTCCGTTAGTTCAAAGTCTGGCTTTCCACAGGTGACTTTATATTCCATTTTAAAATGTGCTTTATTACTTCTATGACAAATGCTTTTCTTGCCTCTAAAACACTTTAACATTTTCACAATACAGAATTGCATGCTGAAACTAACTCAAGAAGAAATACAAAATCACACCTCTGCCAACTTGTGCTTCTCATGGCACCAACATTATTTAAATTCAGAAAAATCTATTGATTACATTGGGAAATGAAATTTTAAAGACTGATCCTACCCGGTACCATTCAGTGATTTAGGGCCTTTCAAAGATTCTGGTAAACTGGTGGTTCTTTCCATCCAGCATATTTGCCGTTGTACAAGATGATAGCAGCACAAAAGAATTCACCATGCAGAACTTTTTTCATTCTTTCAAAAGCTAAAAAGGTAAGAATGCTTTAGAAAGAATAATCAATTCCTCAGACTTTGTATGCTAGGATCAGCAATCGGCATAAGTTTTAGGCCACACTATTTTACCATTATTAACATGAAAGCTTCATCCATCCACTGGGTACAGACACTTCTTTGACCTTCAATAATTTATTCACAATGTCTATGCCCATTCGTTAACAACAGAAGGGATCTTTACTACCCTATGGGCTCCAATTTTCTACTCTCAAAATTTTCTTCTTTGTACTTTAATCTCTGTTTTACTGTTATAGATCTCATCTACTGATTCAGCTTTCAACTTGATCTCAAATACTATCTGGCTGTAACATTAACCGATAAACTGTATGTACATACATGCTAGAGTTCTTTTATGAATACATGTTAATCTCAGTAATGATCTGTTTTACTAGTTTTAGACTGAAAAATATTTTAGGGCATAGCTACACCTAATATAATAATATATAAATTACATAATATAAGAATGCATTAGAGTCATGTTAGGCATTATGAAGTTGAGCCAATACTTAAAAATTAATAATCAGTGAATGATTGCAACGATGTTTTAATATACTACAATAATTCATAAGGTACTCAGTTGAAAACACTCCCAATATATACCTAAGCCATTTACAGAATAGTAATGCCAGTATGTTGCCCTCATTAACTTTTTGGTAAATGGTGATAGGAAATCTCATTAACCTTCTGGTTAAGGGAGCTGTAAGGATTAACACTGGCAACACACAGCAACAATAAAAGTGAAAATTATATTGTCAATAGCTCCGAAGAGCAATATTTTTATAAATATTACCTTTCTGAACTTTTTAAGGTAATCTAGAATTTAAATATACATATAAAATGTATATATATTGCAGCTTCATTTAATATTAACTAGGAAGAAAATTAAATTTGTTAGGCAAAATGTTGCATGTATTATTTAATTTTTAGTTTCAACTGAGCCATTATTGGATAGGATTATTGAAAGCCCAAGATAGCTAGTTTTGACTGAATTTAACATTATTACTCACTTTCTTTTTCTTTCTCTCTTA
Source organism: Petromus typicus (assembly GCA_004026965.1). Lineage (NCBI taxonomy): Eukaryota > Metazoa > Chordata > Mammalia > Rodentia > Petromuridae > Petromus > Petromus typicus. The sequence continues at coordinate 14,967 of PVIR01021371.1, forward strand.
ATTATCTGGTTTGTTGATATATTTGGCAAGTTAATAGTCAGCATCACAAAATCCTATAATTAAATCACAAATAGCTAGAGATGGGCTCTGTTGCTGCAAAAATATTCTAAAGAAGGATTTACACATATTCAAAAATCTTTTTCATGCTTTTAAACAATTAAGAAACAAAAGCAGCAAAGGTGTATAAAATATTATTATCAAAGCCTATAAAAAATATGGCCAGATAACTTTCTCACATTGGTTAGGGTCCTTTTTTTTCCCCTTCATAAAGCAAATACTTAGAGAGATAAAAAGAAATTCAATGGTATACTTTTATTTTCTTCAGTACTAATTAGAATTTCCAACTTTCATCTTTCATTAATTCTCTCATTCTTTTAAAACATGGCTTCAAATAGCAATAATAAAGACAAACTGTTTTAGAGCCACATATACTAGATTTTTATATTTCTTTGATGACTTCTAAAAGCCTTTTTATGTGGACTCCAAATAAAGCCATTCTCATCCTTAAAAATAAGTTTTAAAACATTAACACTTCGGGAACTGCAGACCTGGACATTCTGAACTATAGCTCTAAAAAAACAAAAACAAAAACAAAAACAAAACAAAACAAAAAAAAAACATAAAACTGTACATAGAGAGATGAAACCTTAAAAGTAGAATTTTAGAAGCAGAATAATGAGATTTAGTGTCAGAAGTAAGTCAACTTGGCCAAACCGTAAAGAGGCCTCTCCGTGGAGAATAGCTTGCAGCAAGTTGAGTTCTTAGGGAGCTGAGGAGAGGCCGGAGTGACTGGGCAGTGACGGTGTACACACAGCACCTTCCCCCCCTGCGCCTGTCCGCTCAGCTCTGCCCAGAGCCAGCTTGTGATTCAAACTGACAAGAACCCTGCTCCGTCCCTGATCCAGAAAGAAAGAGCCTTGTCAAGTCGAATATCCTGCCTGCTGCACAGGAGAGGGGTTGCCAGGAACAATGGAAGAACTGAAAATGTGCTCTCAATCAGCAAGAAACCTTCTTGAGCCCTGTCGCGGCTGCTTACAGCGCAGCAAGGAGTGTAATTGAAGCTTAAACGCCATTGCTTTCTTTTTAAAGGAAATTTGGAGTTGATTGGTGTTTTGTTTTGCCATTTTGTTATTTTTTTGTTTCCTTCTGGACTTTGAAAGGAGGTGTAGAATGCCTTTTTTAAAAAGGAAATAGAATAACTACTAAGCAAAATCTTGCCAAAGAACAAATTCAATCCAAGCAAGAAATATATACCTTGAACTCTACCATATTCTAGGTAGAGCAGCCATTGCTACATAGATAGCAAGCTGAACACAATCTTTGCCTTGGAAGAGACTAAAACAGCCCATAAACGCTGGCACTGTGCATTGAGGAAATTCATGAAGATTGTGAAATTTGAAAGTTGTCTTTCTTTTGACTATTTTCCTCTACTTGCCCTGTGACCTTTGGATAGTCACTTTCTTTGTACTGAATCCTACTTTCTCATCAGGAAATGGAGTTATGAATCACTACAAGGAAGATGTAAGAATTAAATGAGATAATGTGTGAGCAAAGCACTTTGAAAGCATGATGTATGTGAAGCAGAGAGGGCTTGCGATTTCCATAGCAATAATAACAGGATCTGTCTTTGTTTTTCTGGAGATGAGGCTCTTCTCACCGGCCCTCGGCTTCTCTCTTCTGACTGTAAGTAAGAGTAGTAGGGTTGAGGAAATACCAACAAATAAATGTAACACTTAACGAAAAACAGTCCAACTGAGATAATGTCAGGCTTCTCAAATGAAGCTAAATGGAATGGTGCACATTCTCACAATTTAATGTTTTATGCCACTGTAAATGTCTGAAGTCCAAATAATACTTTTTTGCTGGAATTCCCATTAAACATCAGGTCCATTCAGTGTATTTTGGAACATGGTCATTAACAAGTGAGGCACCAAGATGAAACTCACTTCCCTGGAGAGTGGGCATTTTATTTCTCTCCATCTGCAACCATGGGGTGCTATTCCTCTTTAGATGTCTTCCCAAAAGAGTTAAATAGACCCTATTACAGTGATAGATAAACATGTATAGCAGCACATTCATAATAGCTAAATATTGAAAGTTGCCTACATGTCCATCAACAAATTAATGACTAAAGAAGCCATACTATTTATATGCAATGGAGTATGACTGTCATAAGGTAGAAAAAAACACACGCCACTTGTAGGAAAGTGGATGCAGCATGAGGCCATAATGGGAAGTGAAATAAATCATGAGATTTATTTAATCATGAGATTAAAATAAATCACATGAGATTAAAATTCTACATTTTTTTCTTATATGAAAAAATTAAACCATAAATAAATGAAACAGCAAGAGAAAGGAGATATTAAAAATGGAGACATAACTTTTTCAAAAGGAAAGGTGACAAAAATGGAGTGAATGGGAAGTGAAAGGACAAAGACTTAAAAAGAATTAAGAGGTATTCTGTTCATACGGGCCAGGGATTTAGCTCAGTGGTTCCGGTGCCTGTCTTACAAGCACGAGGACCTGGGTTCAATCCCCAGTTAACTGCACATACCACAGTGCCGGGTGTGGTGGCTCATGCCTGTAATCCCAGCACTCAAGAGGCAGAGGCAGGAAGGTTGCTATGATGTGAGTTTGAGGCTGTCTCAGGGCCAGCCTGAACCCCAAAAGCAAGACCCTGTCTCAAAAAAAAAAAAAAAAAAGTATTCTGTTCATAAGACAACTCCTCAGAACAAAGGCAGTCCTCACATGCTACAAACACGAGCTAAGAAAAAAGGAGGAAAAATAGAGAACAGGGCAAAGATCTCTGTTTTGAAGCTTTACTTTCGATCATATATGATCAATTCTCCCTGTTGTTTAAAATGAAAGCATTCTCAAAATGAAGATAATTTTGAAGAAAATGATTGCTTTAGATTCAGAAAAAAGTGAAAGTGAAAAGATGCAGATAAGTAACAGGAAATTTCTACATCCTAAACAGGTTAATTTTAATGGTGAAAGAAAGGGTTAGATCTAAAAAACAGTAGTATCAGAAAATCTCAGAATAATCATTATAAAGAAAACTGAAGTACTATCTACTTAGAGATTAGAACATAGAATTCTATGTTGAGACAAGAAAAAGGAAAGGGATTTTAAAATTCTTTCCCCAATTTTTCATGTATGTATCTAAGAACTCTTGCTACTAATTGATGGGATACACCATTGGGTCAGTCTGTATAGCATTTCCTTCTCAAAGAATCATAAAATACACTGAACATCCAAGCACCACTACCTAGGCATGATTGCAAGTCACAGGTGATGAAGAAATCCATTCCCCAGAGTGTAGGTCAAAGCCTACAGCATCCTAAATGTGATCCAGGGCATTTTGCACTAGGATAGTCATGTGTTTCCCTTCATGCCCCTTGAATCAAAGATAAGCATTACATCTGCTTCATTCTTGTATCTAGCCTTCTAGCAGATGTCTAGAAAATTTCAAATGCTCAATAAATGCTCACACCACAGAACTAAATCCCAACCATGGATCATCTAGCAGAGGCCAACCCACAACAGCAGCTTCAGTTGTTGGTCTGAGAAACGTACAAATGACAAATGGTTGGTTTGGCAGTAAAGCTAGAAAGAAAATAAAGCAATCCCACAGAGGAACATATTGTCTGCATCCATTGTCAATTCTATTTCAAAGAGAAAAATAACAGAGGAACAGAATAAAAATAACTTCAGAGAGTCATGTCAGCGCTAATTATCAAGCATCCACTGCATGCCAGGTATCCTGGCACAATGAAATTAAGAGGAGGACATTCTGTGGAGGCAATAATAAAAGGGGAATTTCTGTCATTAGGTAACTAATGGTCACTTGCATACTAAATTGTTACAGAGGAAATGCGGAATAGGCTCTGACAGAGTGTAATAGAAGGGGGCTGGGTGAAGATAGCAGAAATAAGGGAGACTTCATAAAAAATATATAAAAACAGTCCTGGGAGGGTATGAAAGTGTTAATAAAAAGAGTATAGTCAGGTACAACTCTGTGTTACCATCTAAATATCTTTGTCCCCAATACTCATGTGTTGAAATCCTGACCCCAAAGGTCATGGTATTAGAAGAGAGATCCTTAGGAAGGTGGAGATTTCGTGATGCAATTAGTGGCCTGAGAGGTCCTTCTCACCATTGTCAGCCAGAAAACATGACCTGTGATCTCAAAAATATAGCCTCACCAGACAAGAAGTCTGCTAGCAAGTTGGGCATGGACTTATCAGCCTCCAGAAGTATGAGAAGCAAATGTTAGCTGTTTATAGAATCTACCTGGCCTAAAGCATTTTGCTGAAGCTTCTCAAATGCACTAATGCAATATTTAAACTAGGTAAATTACTAGAAGTCTTATTTTAGCAAGAATTTAATTCTTCTGGATACATCATTCAGGCAGTATTTTAATGCTTGTTGACTCTGTAACAAGTAGCTGTTACTCTCCAAAGCTGAATGTTTGCGGAATCTGCTTGCCCATAGTTACCAAACAAACAAACCCAAGGCTCCAGTCTGACCTCGCACATGTAAGTTGATCTGAATTAGGTGATATCGTTAACTACACTGACCTATTAGAGAAGCTATTTGAGCGACAGTTCTATAGTGTAAGGAAAGCATTTTATTTTTAAGGGTCTCACATCCCAAAAGTCAGGTATTAGGATGTGGCAGAAATTTTATAACCACACTGTAAGTACCTTAAAATCAATGACTTATAGAGAAGGCCTATACAAATAATCTTTCATATTTGTGAGAGATCACGTGACATTTCAACATCAATAACACAGGCCTGGAAGCATAATAGAATATAGTGCTACATTTCTTGGCAGCTCGTTTTTTTTGTTCTCTGGTTTTTGCAACCAAATAATTAAACAATCTCACTCCTCTCATATTATCTGAAAATTCTAATTTTCTCTTTTGAATGATTTACGTAGTAGAATTTCATGTTAGTGTCTACTTTATCTCTTCAAGTTTATTTTAATCCCACTACTGTTGCCAAGATGTTGACTCTTGTAGAAAACATAAGTGATAGAAATGTTGTGATTCAAACGTTTCTGTTCTGTTGTATAAAAATAATTTTATATGCAATGTTTGTTGTGGTTTAATTTGGATATGTGTGATATGTGCACTGCTTACCCACCAGCTGTTTCAGCCTAAGGAGAATTTTTATGACCAACTAACAAACTCTAAAACAGTATTTATAATATAAATGCTAATATACCATTATTTATACTTTGCTTTAGTGGGAAAAATTGGTTTTGTGATAAATAAACTCTTGTTATCCAGTCATTAGTCTATTGAAGTCACCATGACAAGTCATGCCACAGGCAACACAGTATCACTAATGAAATGAATTTATCTTTTTCCAAAGGACATTGGGGAATTGGAAATGCATATTTTATAGCAACACTCAAAATAGAAACCATATCTAATAATTTAGGATTTTAGGCATATGTTCTCAACCTATTAAGATTTTTTTTTTAATTCAACAAGTATTTGTTGAGTGCTTCCAGTGTTCTAGGAACTTTTCTCGGTGACAGCAGTAGTTCTGTGGAAGGTGAAATAAGTTAACACATACACAAGGCTGCTCTCGATCCTGATAATTGCTACAAAGCCAAAGAAAACAAACAAATGGAAAATAAAACAGAGGAACAACAATAGCAAGAAATAACTCAGGCTGATAAAGAGCTGCCAGAAGGGTATATTTTACAAGGTGACCAGAAAGCACTTTATGTCATTTCACAAGACTTTTTCTAGTATAAAATTCATGGTGGTAAATTGACTTTGGACTTCATGAAATTGCTTGTAAGCAACATTCTTCATCCGTAGAAAAGCCGATTTTATATGGTTCAACCTAATGCTGTTAACTTTGAGAACTAAAAACAGAAAACACTTTGAGGATAGGTAAAATTTTTATTTCAAATGCCTAATTTGAAATAATCTGAGCCAGAATGTCCATGATCCAGCATTTTTTCTAGGCTGTAGATCTAGATGTTAACACTATCACTCTACAGAAATCTAAACAGTATTTTCAAGCCATAAATGTGGCTTTTGAGGAAAATTTGTCAGAAAATAACACTACGTCATATTAGGAAAGGGTGTTGGAAGCTCTTCTGTACCCACTATTGTGCCAGACCACTAACTAGGTCAAGGGGTTGTAGGCACTGGTAGAACATGGTATAGTCTAGCCAGTGCTCCCAGCTAACATCCCTGTCCACTGACAATATGCAACTTGTCCTTTAATCTGTCCTAGCTCTGTTATAATTAAGAATGATCTTCTTACCTTGCAAAGCTCTTGCAAATGTAAACATAGTAGAATATTATGATATGCACGTTCAACTGGTGGTAAAGCCCACTTAACACTACATGTGTAGACTTCAGGTGTGGGGTGGGAACAAAAAGAGAGGGAACTAGAGATGCAGCTCAATGGTACAGCAAGGCTATGGACTGGAAATGGATGGAAGGAAAGAAGGCAGGAAGGAAAGGGAGAAATGGAAGGGGAGGAGAGGGAAGAGAGGGAAAAGGGTGGGAAAAAGAGAGCGAAAGAGGGGGGTAGCACAGTTTTTAGTTGTAGGAGATTCGTTCTACTGCTTTAGAAAAGGAACTGAAGAGCCAGTGTGAGAGGTGTGAAGGCGAGCTTTCCACAGTCATCGCAGTGTCTACACTTCTCATCTCATCTAAGGTTACTTTTATTGTGCTTTAAAGTAAGTGTTTCTCTTTAAGTACAAACTAATGATTTTATCTGTGAATCAAATAAAAATTACCATATCTTCAAGCTGAAGGAGAAAACTAGCCTCAGATTTATTGGACAAGGAATTCCAGGCTCTGCGATGATGTCTAAAGAGGATGCTTTAGATGTTAAGAAATGTAGCTTTCAAGTTAGCCTTAGCACTAAATACTCAGAATGCACAGCTCTAATCTAAAATAGCACTAGAATCACCTCTCAGGAAGAAAAGAATGATAGAGTATATTTCCCTTGGAGAAATAATAGTGGTTCTTGAGCTAGCTGTCAATAGCTAGCTAGCTAGTCTGTCTATCGTAGTCTAAATAATTTGTGCCACAGAGAACAAATGCAAAGGTAGACTATCCCTCACTCTCTTTCTTTTCTATGTTTATCCTCCAAAATTAAACTTGTGAATTATAGAATAAAGACCATCACAAGGGCTAAGATACAGCTACAATTATTGGATTGTACAGTGAAAAGTAAGTTACTTTTTCTAATTTACTTAAAGCTAATTCCATGAATTGTTAGAGAAAAATAACTTCTCATTGTATGAGGCATATAATTCAGACTATGCACAAAAATCAGGAACAGAAATGTTTGTTTCACATTTTGATAGTTTTCACTGATTCCCAGGTTCAGTTGCACTTGACTAACTGAAATGTAAAAATCGGCATTTTAATATTCACAAATATGGTTCAAAATCCAAGTGGGAGAAATTAGATGATAATATATATTTGAATTAAAAGTTGAGAAGGAGATAGACTTCATAAAATAAACAGCTTAGATAATATAACCATTATTCACATATGGTTTCCAAGTAATATTTATTTAAACACTTAGATTGACAGCCCTGAGAATAGGAAATATATGCTATGCATATATACTAAGCAGCCTGAGAAAAACTTTTCTCACACGTCGTGTCTGTAGCATTTGGCAGAAATAGCTTCCATTTTGATTATTCATAGTTTCCAGTTTTTTAAATAAATACAGTAGCACCCCCCCCTTTTTTTTTTTTGTACTGGGGATTAGTCTGAGGACTTACCACTTGCTGGCAGGCACGGTGCCAATGAACAATGAACTGCATCCCCAGCCTGTACAGTTAGCCCATTTTAAAAGTGAGAGTTATAGTTCAAAGTATTTGTGATGTTATTACTTTTGTGTATAGTTCTGCTGTAGACTTTTGCAAACTCTGAGAAATTCTGAAAAATATATTCTTAAGTACAACAATGTCTTCACCCACAAACATACTGAAAGAAAGCATTATTTGCATCTAGACACCGATGATCATTAGGATTTGGTGAGTTTCCTGTTCAGTGTAGTCTGAGAGTTCTTGGCCCTGCTAATGTGGGGGATCTGGGCAGAGGATATTCCAGACAGAGACTACTGGGAAGACAGTAGTGTTACAGACACATCTCCCACCTTGTTTGTAGAAAGCACAAAGCAGAGTGTACGGCCTCTGGGAAACATGTCCGGGAGTCCAGGCATGGATTACTGATGGAGATCCAGAGTCCTCACAGGCTGTACTAGTGAGCAAGTCACCCATCTCTGCCCCCTTCAGTGCTGGGGGAGCTGAGCGAGATGCAGAGCCCAATCCGCCACTGAGAGTACCCCAGAAGCAACAGAACGCTGCAGGCCACAGTCGGACCTGCCTGTCTCACACAGGCCAGGCAGTTAAGGATGCGCAGGGCTGATCTTGCAGGGTGTGAAATGTGCTTATTCACTGCAGGGTACATTTCTTTGTTCATTTAGAAAAACATATTCAAGGCACTTTAAAAAATAAGTCATCGGTTTATAAGAGCAGCCTTTTGCAAGGAATATTTATTTAGCCAAATTGTCTGAACACTATCAGCACACAGCAGCCCAAATGGGATTTGAAATATACAGGGTGGTCTGGTATTATGCAAGGGTTGTGTTATAATTCAAAATACATGTGATTTAAGATCAATTTTCCCAAAGGAATACTGTGAATGTGAAAGTTCTACTTTTGACACGCATAAATCTCAAGCTAATGTGACTGAGCATTTGACTTTATGTTTTGAACTTGTGGCCATGGTGTGTCAGTCACCTTCCTATTACTAAAATACCCAATGACTACAGTTTAAAGGAGGAGAGGTTCATGTTGTCTCTCAGTTTCTTTAAGTGGTCAGCAGGCAACAAGACCAGAAGAGCCCAGCAGAGGAAAGGTGCTCAGCCACAGAGAAGAAAGGTCAGAGCCTAGCATGCCAGGGATGAGTTTCTTCCAATCAGGTCCCACTTCCTCAAGTGCATTCAGCTCTCAACTTAATAAACTTAAAACAAACCCCCAAATAGCAACAACAAAAACACAGTGACTTAAACCAGGAAGTAGTACAGGAGCCCCATGAGGCAATCACTTTCTAAAAAGCCCCAAGCCAATGCGTTTGGAGAGACACTGGGGAGACAGCCATCAACTGTAACACGTGCATATCACACATGCACTTTTCCTCTCTTCTTTTTTTAGACAAGGACTTGCTTTGTAGTTCAGGCTGGCTCTGAACTCACTATGCAGCCCAGGTGAGCCTGGAACTCACTGCAACCCTCCTGCCTTTGCCTCCCTGAGTCCTGGGATTACAGGCGTGAGCCACCACTCCCAGCATTGTGGTATGTGCTACTGATTGGTGATGGATGTGAGTCTCCACACCTCACATTGTTGCATGTGGTTACCAGGGATCGAACCCAGGTCCTTGTACTTGCATCAGAACCACTGAGCTAAATCCCCGGCCTGCAGCAACTTCTTCTTCATAAAATTATTGTTGCCTAGTGACCTAAGGAATCATGTAATCTAAATGTTCTTTTTGTTTTCTTCAGTTGTATCTCTAAATATCCCTTCTCTAAAATATGACAGATTTTCAGGTTCTTCAAAGAATTTTTGTCACATATGAACACATTTTCCCTATATTCAATGATAATTTTACTATTATAATTTAAAGGGAATCTGAGCAATATTGTTAATATTGAAAATTTTATAATTTACACTACACACATCACCAAAATCACTCAGAAAATTTGGATAGATGTAGAGCATGAAACTTACTGTTGCTTGAGCTGAATTTGTTTTCTAGAAAACCATTCTTTAAAGAGTCAATAATACATGTGTGACTTCTGGTTGAAGTACATGAATTTAATAACATGCTTCTTGACAACCTTTCAAAGTTAGCATGCAAAAAGCAAGTTTCTTCATAACTCATACACTTCACTTCAAAATGTGCATAAAATGAGTTATGCATTTTAAAAAGCTTGCACTGGTAGGGAATAATAGCACAAATTCAGCTGAGTTCTTCATCTCAGAGGATGGTCACATTAGAGACAAAAAGGTTGTGACCAACTACAGTTAAGTAATTTGAGAAAGTTCTTACCTTAGATTCATGGTTGCCCAGACTTTATCCTGTCCAAAGTTTTTTTTTGTTTTTTTTTTTGAGGCAGGGTCTTGCTTTGTAGTTCAGGCTGGCCCTGAGATCAGCCTCAAACTCACATCACAGCAATCCTCCTGCCTCTGCCTCCTGAGTGCTGGGATTACAGGTGTGAACCACCACACCTGGCACTGTGGTAGGTGATACTGGCTGCTGCTCAGCGTGAGTCTCCATGCCCAATATGGTATGTGGTTACCAGGGGATTGAACCCGGGTCCTTGCAGTTGCAAGGCATGTTTCAGAACCACTGAGCTAACTCCCTGGCCCAGTGCCCAAAGTTCTAAAAGCAACTCCCTCTGTAGAAGGGCTCAGTGATGATAACAAGACAGATCCTGTGACAGGAGTTCATTCAGACAGCAAGAAGGCCTCACTCTCTGGATGTACTTATAATGCATGAAAAGTTAGGAGGAGATGAAATGATACAGGATGCCTTGGATTCAAGCATGGATACATTCTAAAAATAACTTTTATTTTATTAGTACACATTTACAGTACAGAATGATTCATTCATTGCGGGGTGTGGCTACAGGTACAGCAGAGTTCTTTTCACTTTCTCTCCCCTCCCCTCTTCCCTCCTTGCTCTCTCCATCTCTGAGTTCTCTTCCCATTCACAAAAGATGTATCTTTTTTTTTTCTTTCTGTTGTATTCCTTTTAATCCTTTTCGTTTCCTTCCCTGACTCCTTTTTTACTCTGTTGATCCCCTTCTCATTTAAAAAATATCTCCCTGTTTGCTGCTATCTATCTTTAATTTTGATCTTTATATTTTGGGTTTTTCATATAAGAGAAAGAATACAGTATTTAAGATTGTATGTCTTATTTCCCTTATGTCATTGTTTTTAGGAGTGTCCATTTATCTGCAAGTGACTCTAGTTTATGCCTCTTTATGGTACACTACTACTCCTTTGTGCACAAATACCACATTTTGTTTAGCCATTCATGTGTTCATGGGCATGTAGGCCATTTCCAAGATTTAACTTTTATGAACTGTGTTTCAATAAACATTAATATGCATGTACCACTGTAATATGTCTTTGAATCTTTCAGGAAGGTACTAAAAAGGAGAATAGTTGGGAGAAAACGAACCCCTCTACAATGTTGGTGGAAATGTTAACTAGTACAACCACTAGGAAATCACTATGAAGATTTCTCTAAAAAATTAACTCTGTTGGGCTGGGGATTTAGTTCAGTAGTTCTGGTGTCTGCCTTGCAAGCAAATGCAAGGGCACAGATTCAGTCCCTGGTAACCACATACAACAATGCCAGGCATGGAAACTCATGCCCACCAGCAATCAGAACTATATGCCACAGTGCTTGGTGTGGTGGCTCATGCCTGTAATGCAAACACTTGGGAGGCAGAGGCAAGAGGATTGTTGTGAGTTCGAGGCTGAGCTCAGGGCCAGCCTGAACTACAAAGTGAGACCTTATCTCAAAAAAGAAATAAAAACCCTGCAGGTTTTTACTTTAGAATAGAGAGATGTGTGTGTACATGTACATACATGCATATATATGCACATGTGTGTACCTATATGCACATGTAAGCATGCATTTATATCCTTTTGCAAGATCAAGGAACATTTTTAAGATAAATATCACCTGTCAGCTTTCTAATTGTGACAAAGTGAGAAAAACAAGTTCAGGGAGGAGGAAATTTTTGTTTCTGACTCAGTTTCAGAGGTTTCAGTCCATAGTCAGCTTCCATTGTCTTCTCACAGGGCAGACGGAGAGTGACTGAGACAAGGTAAAGCCTTTTAGGGTATACTTACAGTGATGTACTTCCTCTCACTAGACCCCCTTCTCCTGAAGTTTCCACTGCCTCTCAAGAGTGCTATAAAATTTGAATCTGACAGTGAGTTAGTTCGGTGTTGATTGGCGCTCTTGTAACACAATCCCCTTCCCGACCTTTCAACTGATGGACTTTGGAGGACACTCAGATCTAAGCTATGACACAGCATTGAAATAGACAAATGTAGAATTTCTAGACGGGCTCACCCAGAGAGAAAACTGTGAATTTGTGTTGGCAGAATTTTTTCTTCTAAGCTTCCTTTCACAATTTCAGTGTTTACCTAATAAAAGATGAGTAATAAAATCGTAACTACACTTATGAAAATAAATTAGCTTCACACTGGAAAACTCTAAGTATAGTAACATTCTAAGGATTTTATGTGAATTAACTCCTTAATGCATTTCATTTTCACAGCAATTCTAAAGAGGAAATACTATCATCACTCCCATGTCACACACAAAGCAACTATCCTGCAGAGAAAATAAATAATCTCTTAGTTTTATCACTAGAAAATACACTTACCTCACACTCCCAGGATCTTCACCCTGGTGGTGGTCTTCTCCCTTCTCTCCTTTCATATTCTGAGATGTCCTTATAAAACTTTCATATCCCATGTTGCATGATATATCAGTGTAATGAATTGAATATGTAAGTGATGAATGTAACTAATTGACTAAATAACTTAGTTTCGTATGTTCCATTTTTTTTTTTTTTTTTTTTTGAGACAGGGTCTCACTTTGTGGTTCAGGCTGGCCCTGAGCTCAGCCTCCAACTCACTTCACAGCGATCCTCCTGCCTCTGCCTCCCGAGTGCTGGGATTACAGGTGTGAGCCACCACGCCTGGCACTGTGGTATGTGGTACTGGTTGCTGCTGGGTGTGGGTCTCCAGGCCCAGTATTGTTATGTGGTTACCGGGGAATCGAACCCGGGCCCTTGCGTTTGCAAGATAGGCGCCGGAACCACTGAGCTAACTCCCCGGCCCCGTATGTTCCATTTTCAAGATAAAGTATATCAAATAAAATCTTCAGTGTTTTAAAAGGAGGTAAATGAAAACTTGGTTTCTTTTTTTCTGTCAAAAACTGACAGAAGAAAAAAAAATCAATTTACACACCTCCAACAAAATGTGTGTGTTAACTCAGACAATGGCTTACTGAATTAGAACATGGTCTGTTTTAGTTCTTTTAAATTCAAAAAAATAAAATGTAACTTGACAAGAGGTATTGTAACTATGTATTTAAAAATAATATAGCTTACATGTCATCTCCTGGTAAGAATGATTTTAATAAACAAAAAGAAAAGGAAAAATACAGATCAATAGAAATAAAAGTGTTAGTTCCTAAAAAGAGAAAGGATCCAGTTCCTGTTTGTCTCACCTGGTATTTATTTCCCCCTCTGCAATCATTCCCCAAGAGATAGTGTTTATCTTTGCAGGATAAATAATATCACATGGCATTGAGATATTACAGTATTTCATAACAGTGCTACATAATGTTAATACCATTTAATTCTTTACTCTTACTTCCTTGTAAGCATACAGTTTCCACTTTTAATAAGATGCCCACTGCCAGATAAAATCCATATAAATATCAGTTATTTCAGGCTTTTAATAGTTTCTGGTGTTAAGTGATCATGAAGTATACATTAAGTCATTTCCTCAGACAAATCATCCAAGATAAAATACAGACAGGGAAATATGATGACTAAAAGGTATTCTGACACAAAGCAGTTGGCAAAGAGATACAGTCGGAAGGTTATTGAAGCTCTTTCTTCCAGGAGAGCGGATCATGATGAGAGTCAGTATGGGAATGGAGGGTGGTAGTAGCTGACTTAATAGAACCCTGATGGCTCCAAAGATATAATACAAACTTTCCAAAAGAGCTTCATTACTCCATGGGAGCAGTTCACACCTCATTATGAGCCCACAATTGCAAATAAATGCACAATAACAAGAACAAAAATAATATTGCAAAAATACGCCAGGATCACAACAACAACAAAAAGAATTTGTGCACAGCATTATCTTGAGTCACAGACATTTGCTAATTATCAATATGCCATGATAACAATATAATATATCTCCTGAAACCTTTATAAAAAGTATTTTTGACTCACTCACTGATGATTAGAATCAGCTTAGGTATAGTTCACTTTGAGCTCATTACAATTCTCTATCTCTTTATCAGTGAATACCACTGATTTGCTTTATAAAATATCTATCAAGTGTCAATGTATCTTTCTTTTCTTTCTTTTTTTTTTATTTTGTATTTTTTAATTATCTTTATTGGTACATTAAATATACACATCATGATTGCACTCCATAATGCAATCATGGCTGCATTGTGTTGTGTCTTATACTGGTACATATACTGTATAAGTCTTATACTGTACCAGTATAAGACACAACTTAATTCTCATTTTTTCCCATAGCCCCACCCACCCTACCACCCCCCCATATATATAAAATTTGTTTCCTTACTTTTTTGTTACAATCTCAACATTGTCCCCTTTCATCTTATTTTACATTGAGCATTTTCTATTTCACAATATATAACATACAATGCTAGGACTCATTTACATCTTCA
>PVIR01021372.1:0-29478 GCA_004026965.1 Petromus typicus
CATGTGTGGCTCCACATCCAACTCAAGACAGTTATTACCACCTACTACCAGCATTTAAACCACTTTGGTTCATGACCTCCTGAATGGTATGGAATGTATCTGTTCCTGAGCACACCACAGGGGGGTAAGGAGATAAAAATTCTTAAGCCATTCCTTTCCATTAAGACGGTTTTTAAAATGAGTGCGGGATCACACAGAGCCATGGAGCCCAAGTATGAGTCAACCATGTTTGATTATCCATTGTGCTACCTATTAGTTCTATGGCCATAGGCAAATTACTTGCACTCTCTGAACCTCAGTATCTTTATCTTTAAGGTATGTTCTGTCAGATGATCACAGGTTTGTTATGAGGACTCAGTGAGCTATGCACAGCAGGCACATAGTGTGCTGCCTGTCCAGAGCTCCTGTCCAGTAAGTCATGGCCAGAAGCACTGCCCTCCCATTTGTAGACTTACCTGCCCTCAGCCATGCAGGACCTGTGTGGGCTCTTTGCCTACCAAGAAACACTTACTCTAAGAATGACTAGTCTTTGGTAGCTCACACCTCCAGTGAAGAAGTCAAGGCTGAAACATGATTGTTCCTGGAAAGAAGGACTCTTCTAAGCACGGAAACCCACAAATGCGTTATCCTCCTTCTTGCAGCCCAAGAGACTTCGTTTACCATTTCCATCATTTTGGTCCTTATTTTAAAACTCCCTAACAGGTTTCCATTAAGCTAAGTTGAAACTTAATACCTCACCAGCTTGCAATTTCAGTTTCTAAAAGAGTAGAAGCTCTTAGTCCCAAAGGAACAGTAATTCACCAACAAACCTTCCTCCAGCTATATACTGAATGCATTTCAAATCCCTGAGCCTAGTGCAATACCTAAAGTGCATAGAAGGCACCCAATAAATGTTGCAGCTGAAAGAGCTCTTGAAGTTTTAAAACAGTAGTATGTAGGGTAATAGAAAATACCATGCTTTGTTGTAAGAGTACAAATGGATGCAAATTTTTTGTAAGGTAATTTAGCAATATGTACCAAAATGTAAAAGGCAACCTTCAATTAAACAACAGAATTTTCTTCCCTTCTTCTTCCCTCTTTCCTCCCCTCCTTTCTTCCTTTTTCCTTTTGTGGTACTGAGGATTGAACCCATGGCCCTTTCTCTGAGCTACATTCCCAACCCTCTTTACTTTTGTATTTTAAGACAAGGTCTTGCTAAGCTGTTAAGTTGCCCAGACTGGGATCAAACTTGTGATTCTCCTACTTTAGCCTCTCAAAGTGCTAGATTGCTGCCATATGCTACCATACCCATATGCAACTATACTTTCTTGAATTTTTCTTACAGAAATTTTGTATGTACATCTTATATAGCTTGTTTGCTGCAAAAGTGAATACTTTAAAAAATTAATTTGCAGCATTATTTGTAATATTGTTAAATAGCAAAAAACTATTCATTAAGAGTCTAGTTAAGTGAATAAAATGTAATAAATTATAGCAATTCAATAGGATATTACATATATTTTTAAAAGAATGACTATTGCATACATAGTTACTACAGTTAATTACAAGGTACTGTATTATTAAAAATTGCTAGAAGAGTACTAAGTAGATTGTACATGTTCTCTCACACACAAACATATATGAGGTAATGTATGTTATCTCAATTTAACTATTTCACAATATATTTTAAAATACAAAATATATGGTCTATAGACCTACTTGTTACCTGTCTATTAAAATTTTTAAATGTATGATATTGCAAAAACAAAAGAATGATGAAAACTTTTATGTACTGCTCTGGAAGGTTCTCCAGTGACTACTGTTAAATAAAAAAGCAGGTTACAGGGGCTGAGGGTGTAGCTCATTGATGTTGAAGCCCTGAGTTCTGTTACCAGAACTCAAGAAGAGAATTACTAGAATAAAGATACATCTGTTTACTTTAAGACTATGTGTGTATGTATATTTGCATTTACATAAAAATTGCCAGAAAATTATATAGATTCTGTCAACAATGGTTCTTTATGAGTAGTGTGACTGGGGAATTATGGAGAGGAGGACTAAGATTATTTACTCATTGTTCTGGTTTTAATATTTTTAATGTGAATGTGTTTATATTTAAAATTTGATATGCTGAGAACTTAAAAATCAGAGCTTTTTCTTTCCTATTAATGCAACACTAGCACAGTGACTGAGAACCCAGCACTGTGCTGCCATAGAAGTACAAGAGGACAACAGCCAACTCAAATGTACCCTTCCCCGATAAGCCTCCAGGAGTCCTGGTAAAGTAGGGTTTAAAAGACACAGCTCAATCCCAGCTACTCAGGAGGATAAAAATTCAAGGTCAGTCAATTTAGGAAGATCTGTCCCAAAACAAAACAAAACAAAAAATTTTTTTAAGGTTTTTTGAGACAGGGTCTCACTTTGTGGTTCAGGCTGGCCCTGAGCTCAGCCTCCAACTCACATCACAGCAATCCTCCTGCCTCTGCCTCCCGAGTGCTGGGATTACAGGCATGAGCCACCACGCCCAGCACTGTGGTATGTGGTACTGATTGCTGGTGGGTGTGAGTCTCCATGCCCAGTATTGTTGTATGTGGTTACCAGGGATCGAATCCAGGTCCTTGCGCTTGCCAGACAGGCGCCAGAACCACTGAGCTATATCCCTGGCCCCCAAATTTTGAAAAAGGTCTGAGGACATGGCTTAGGCTTCCATGAGTTTGATCCGAATTCTTGGAAATGGGGCAGATCCCAGGGCAATCCATGGCTAGACGCCTGCTGCTGCCACAAACCACGTGTGAGACCTTGAACAAAGTATTCTCCAATCCCCATCTTCTCATCTATGAAGGAGAGACAAATATTCACACCACCCTCATAGACTTACAGTGAGGATAAAGTAAAGTCAATGCATGAAATGTACTTCTTTCAGAGCACAACACACAGTAAACCTTCAAGTATTGGTGGCAATGTAGATTTTCATGGTTGTTATTTTTAAATTATTTCGTCACATTCTCTCGACACGCTGATTGGCCTTTTCAGAGCGTGTATAATGGATATTTTTTTTCAGTACCAAGGGTCAAACTTGAGCCCTTGTGCTTCCAAGGTAGTTGTAGTATCACTTGTGCTAAATTCTTGCTCCATATAATGAATAACTGAAAATTATGTTGTCCAGGCTCCAAGAAGTCTTTGTCAAAAAAATGGCTGTGGAATTGAACCTGGGCCCTTGTGCTTGCAAGACAGGTGCCAGAACTCCTGAGCTAAATCCCCAGCCCTTAGTGTAATACCTTTAATTTTGATATCAAGCCTATTCTGATATCATAAAATAAGTTGGGATTTTGTTTCCTTATCCTCTATTTTCTCACAGGCATTGTCTAACATTGATGTTTTGGTTGTTTGGTTTTTGGAGACAAGTGTTGCTATGTTGCCCAGGCTGGTCTCAAACTTGCAATTCACCTGCCTCAACATTTCAAGAAGCTGGATTACAGGTGTGCATCACAACATCTGTGCAAGATTGATATAATTTATTACTTACATATTTTATGTAATTCATTAGTGAAACCATTTGCACCTGGAGTACCTTTGTGGAAATGTTTTTAATTATGAATTCAATTTCTTTAATACGTTCAAGGTATCTTCCATTTCTTCTTGTATCACTTGAGGTAATAATATTTTTCAAAAAATCTTCCCATTCCATCTAAGCTGATGAACTTACTGTCACTAGATCATTGATGATATTATTGTATTATGTTTTTAATCTTTTGTTATTTTTTTATGCAGAACTGGGGAATCAAGCTCATGACCTTGCACTTGCAAGGCAGGTGCTGGAATTAGTAAGCTAAATCCCAGCCCTGAATTATGCTGCCTTTTTTTTTTTTTTTTAGTTTTTTG
The DNA here is from genome assembly GCA_004026965.1 of Petromus typicus. Classification (NCBI taxonomy): domain Eukaryota; kingdom Metazoa; phylum Chordata; class Mammalia; order Rodentia; family Petromuridae; genus Petromus; species Petromus typicus. Next base: position 3,862 of record PVIR01021372.1, read on the forward strand.
AGACAGGGTCTCTCTTTGTAGTTCAGGCTGACCCTGAGCTCATTATGTAGCCCAGTTAAGCCTCAAACTCACAACAATCCTCCTGCCTCTGCCTCCTGAGTTCTGGGATTACAGTGTATGCCACCACGCCTGGCTATTATGCTTTTTACTATCTGTATGCTCTCCAGTGATATCTCTGTAATGCTTTTCATTCCGGATCTTGGATATTATGCTTCCTTTTTATCCTGATCTTATTTCTACTAGCTGAGATTTAACTTTCTCCTCTTTCCGTGTTCTTAGAGTTGTATCTGAGGACATCGATCTTATATCTTTTTCCTTTTCTAATATAGTATTTGAAATTCTATATTTCCACTAGGCATCACTTTAGTAGCCCCCACAATTTTTGATATATTTGCATTACTATTCAATTAGATACTTTTAAATTGCCTTTATGAATTGACCAATGGGTCATTGAGAAATGTGTTCTTTAAGCCAGTTATCATGACTAACATCAGTAACTCTAGCTACCTGGGGATTGAGGCAGAAAAGTTGCAAGTTCAACCTGTGTAACTCAGTGAGACTCTGCCCCAAACAAAATTTTAAAGGGCTGGGAATATAGCTCACTGATTGAGTTCTTGACTAACATACACAGAAGTCTGGTTCAATCTCTAGTACCATCCTACCAAAAATATACTCTTTAGTTTCTAAGTATGCGGAGATTTAAAATAAATTGCTTAATTCTATTTTGCTCAGACTATTCCCGGTATTTTTGTCAATGATGGCTCTTGAATTTGGATTCAACTAAAATCTATAAGGGTTGATCTTTTGAAATGTATTTTATATCCTAGTATTTGGTTGATCTTTGCAAAACCTCTGCAGTTTTTGGGTGTAGTTTTCATTTTGTAGTTCTTGAGTGTAACATCCTATAAATGTTAACTAGGTCAAGTCAATTGACAATATTGTTCATATTTTCTGCACCTCTCAATTGCTGACAGAGGAATGTTAATAATCTCTATTGTTGTGGATACTTCTATTTCTCCTTTTCATTTTGTCATTTTTTAATTCATACATCTTGAAGTTCAATTAACAGGAGCACATGCTCTGTGATTTTTGTTTCTCAGTCTTGAACTAACCTTTTATCATTTTGAAATGCTCCTGTTTACCTCTGGGAATACTTTCTGTCTTAAAGCCTACTTTATCTGATAATGAGAGCCACTTATGTTTGTCATTCATGTGGTGTATTTTTCCATTCTTTTATTTTCAGTTTTTCCGAGCCTTTCTATTTAAATAATGTCTCCTACAGTAATCATGGTTGGGTTTTGTGGATTTTTTCTCCCAGACATCCAGTTTGCCTCATGAATGAAGGTATGGCTGCCTTTAACATGCTGCTCTTTGTTTTCTACCTTTTTTTTTAAATCTATTTTTTTCATCATTTGTGTTCTTTTGTATTCGTTGAAATTTTGAAGTATTCCATTTTATTTTCTCTATTAGCCTTTTTGTAATTTTGTGTGTGTACCTATGCATGTGTGTGTTTCTGTAGCTGCTCTAGAGTTTACACTATGCATCTTAAATTTATCATTGTCTGCTAAGAATAAAGAGCAAACACCTTTACACTTCACCTTGTAGCACTACAACTCCGTTCACCATCACTACCCATCTTTTGTCCTATTATTATCATATATCTTATTTCTACATCACCCATCTAGAAATGTTTTTTGCATGAAACAGCTATATGTCTTTTAAGAAAATTAACAGAAGAAAAAAGGTACTCTTGTTTTTACTCACATTTTGCCATTGCCAGTACTTTTTGGTGCTGACATATGATGATGATAAATTCTCTCAGCTTTGGTTTATCTGAAAATGTGATTATTGTACCCTCCTTTTTGAGGGTCTTGGTAAGGGGGGTTGGATATAGAATTCTGGGTTACAGTAATTTCTTTTAATGTTCTAAATATGTAATTTCATTGTCTTCTAACCTCCATTGTTTATGATGAGAAGTCAGCTATAATTTATATTACCATTCCTTGTATGCAATGTGTCGTTTTTCTCTGACTATATCCAAAATTTTATTTTCATGTTTTGTTTTCACTAGTTTGACTATAAGTGTTCTAGACATGGTTTTATTTGTAATTATTCTGCTTGAGACTCACCAAAATGCTAGTAATTCTGTTTTCCACTAAATTTAGAAAAATCGTGGCCACTTTTTAAAAAATGTTTTTTCCTCTTCCTCTTTTCCCTTTTGGTATTCCAACTACATACATGTTCCAAATACATATACAATATATTCCACAGGTTATTATAGCCACTTTTTTAAAAAAGCCTTCTTAATTTTGTTCTTTAGATTGGATGATTTCCATGGATCTATATTCCTATTCAACAGTTAAGACTATCCAATTAATTTATTTCTGCTCATGTATATTTATATTGTTTTGATATGTCTGATTAGAGTCCACATTCTTCCAATCATTCTTTTTGCTGAAACATAATACCCAAAACCCAAAACTTAAAGGAGTAAAGTTTTGGTTCACAGTTTGTGAAGTTTCAGTCCATAGGTGGCTTCCTCTAAGGCAGGAGAGCATGACAGAAGAGGACGGAAAGCAGAGACCAAAAGAGAGGCCAACCTTGTGAGTCACACCCACAATGACTCACTTCCCCCCAGGCCTTCCCTCCTCGCCACAGCCAGCTCTTACGTTCCAATAATCTCATCAACCTCCAATATTCCTGCCTATAATCTGAGGCTTTAGAGAAATATCAAGATATAGCCATAATATCCACATATCTATCCACTAAAACAATATTTTCTGCAAGTCTATATTTCTTTATAGCAGTTATAGTCTTTGATTGTTCTTCTAATATCTGGGTTATCTTATCCATCCTGTCATGCTGTCCTTTGGATCTGTTTCCCCAGCATATCAAGAAGTCATGTCATACACTGGTCCAAACTCTCAATGTTGAATATGTTCATGATGTGTATATATAATATACCAATAAAGCTTTGAATTAAAAAAAAAAAAGAAAGAAAGAAAGAAAGAAATTGTTCCTAGGCATGGAGCAAGAGTAAATGTGTGACTAATGTCGGATGTTTTTCTCCCATCAGGAATCATTTCCTGTGTTGTCTGTTGTCCAGTGCCTAAAAACAATTGCATCATATTCTGTCTACCTGCATCACTTTACCTTGGAAGTGCAAGGTCAACATCAAATGCTTCACCTTAGCCAGGATATAAATCTGCTATATCAGTTTCTTTAAGAGTTACATATAAATAAAGTGTGCTGGATTTTAAAATTCATTACAGAAACACACTATTTTTAAATCCCTACAGTAAAGGCTTTTGTAAAGAACAGAACCTTTTGTAATGTAAATATCAGCCCTGAAGGAAGGCATTGGACTAGAAGAAATCTGAGACCCTTTTCTATACAATTCATGAGAAAGGAACTTACCAAAAACAACACAGAAGTTACTTTATATTAAAGCAAGTTATATTTTACACTGGAATAGCCAAGGAAATGGAAATCATCTTCTAAGGGAAACTGGCCTGCTCACAGGCTTGGCTGCTAAGAGAATCCTAGAGTCTTGTTCTTGCTGACAGCCTGGCATGAACAGAGTATATATCTAGGGCCAGATTTCTTTTTTAAGAATCTGAACCAGGACTACAAAGAGATATGGTACTTGGATGAAGATACTGATGAAAATGCTTATGGGGTAGAGAGAAGAGAGCAGCTATGATGAGCTGGAAACTCTAAAGTCATAAGAGAGAAGAGACTGGAAAAACTGCTGGCTATGAAATGAGTATAGGGGAAGTAACAGAGTCGTTAAGAGAAGTACAAAAGCTATGGAGACTCAGTATTTCATTAGGGCATATACTTGTTTTAGAATGAATAACTTTCCAAATTCAATTTTAAACCATGTGTGGTGCCACACACCTGTCATCCCAGTATTCAGGAGGCTGAGGCAAGAGGATTACCATGAGTTTGAGCCAGCCTGGACTACACAGTGAGTTCAAGGCCAGCTTGAACTGGATGGCAAGACCTTGTTTCAAATAACCAACAACAACACAAAAAAGGCAAACCAAATCCAAGTTTAGGCCATCAATATATTTACAACACCGATATACAAACCTCCACATAGACATCTTTTCCTGTCATCCTTTATCTGAGGTAACTTGAATCAGCCTCTATTCTTTGCAACTTGAATAGCTTATCTAAAATATGCTGTGTCAACGTGATTTTTTTTTAGTTTATGATGGTGTGAAAGTAATATGAACTCAGTAGAAACCATAGTTTGAATTTTGATCTTTTCCTAGGCTAGCAATTTGAGGTATAGATATTCTCTCAAAATGTGGGCAGTGGCGGTGTGGTAAACAATTGATACTCTGTGACATGCTGTGCTGCTAAAATGATGTTTGCTAGGCTATATTTATTTAATGTATTTTTGGCTTCACAGTATTTTTAACTGATAATGAGTATATTTGAATGTAGTCCTATTGTAAATCAAGGAATATCTAGACCTTAAAGTACAGGAAAAAGGGAGAGAACTTGGACATTCTGGGTAAAGAGAACAAAATTATTAACAAAGACACAGAGGGCTGGGGATTTAGCTCAGTGGTTCCAGCACCTGCCTTGTAAGCACAAGGGTCCAGGTTTGATCCCTGGTAACCATATACTACAAGGACCAGCAATCAGTACCACATATCACAGTGCTGGACGTGGTAGCTCATTCCTGTAATCCTAGCACTTCACAAATAGAGGCAGAAGGATTGTTAAATTTGAGGCTGAACTACAAAGCAAGACTCTGTCTCAAAAAACTAAAAAAGCAAACAAACGAAGATACAGAAACACACACAAAGGTGTCTATCCAAGGATCAGAAGATTATTTTATCCATTTATACTTTAATTTGTCTCCATACAAGATCTGAGGCTGAATACATGACACTTTGATATAAGTAAAAGATGAAATGAATAGGAAAATGAGTTTAACACAGAGGGTATGACTCCTACATGACAAACAGAATTAGGCTGCTTTTACTAAGATGAAGGAGGAGTGTACCCCTTCTTTTGCAGGCCCAAAAAGAAGATTAAGTGTTTTGTAGAACATATAATTCCACTATTCTTTTAGTCATGAACAACTAATTCACGCAATCATTATTCATCGATCCAGTGTTTACTAAGCAAGTCCTAGGCTGACAGCTAAATAAACAAAGCTGAGTTGATCTCCACTCTCAGGACCTTCAAATATAGGAGGATGATAAGTGAAGAACACAAGCTCTGGGGCTGGGAATCTAGTTCAGTGGTTCTAGCACCTGCCTTGCAAGCTCAAGGGCCCAGGTTTGATCCCTGGTAACCATATACAACACTGCCAGGCATGGAGAGTCATGCCCACAGCAATCAGAAGCACATATCGCAGCAGCAGGCACAGTGGCTCACACCCGTAATCCCAGCACTTGGGAGGCAGAGGCAGGAGGATTGTTGTGAATCTGAGGCTGAGTTCAGGGCCAGCCTGAACTACAAAGAGGGAGACCCTGTCAAAACACACACACACACACACACACACACACACGTTTATCACGCACACTAGAATCCAGCAACTCCAAAATGTGACACTCAAAGCAATGAAACTAAAGTTTGATCAATAGCTGTATCCTTTGTTTGCTTTTTCTATGCAACTCTGCCAGCGGTAAGTGGGAAGACTGGACCTGCCATGCGGATTCCTAACTGGCAGAAAACAATTTCACGTGTCTCGCTCACAGCTGGAGCCAGAGAATCAACATTACTCTTTAGCATCAGTTTTCAGGCTGCAAAGCCCAGCGATAAGCACAAGAGCCCTCTGCCATTATTATTCAAGAACTTCGCATGCACCAAGTCCTAACAACGTGCTAGGCTCTGTGGTGTGTGGGGGAGGAGACCAAGTTCTGGCCTCAAATGCTCACAGCTGTTTTGTAATCTGATAATTGTGCATGACAAACCTCAGACCATAACTCTGAAAATAGCATGACTGTAATCATAACAAAATGGAACAGCCATTGGCAAAATTTGTTTTCTAGTTATCACTTCCAGAAGGAATTCCATAACACTACTAGGGAAAGAGAAGAGAAAATTCTCTCAACTTTCTGCCACTAAACCTCAAAATTATCCTCATCTGCCTCCATTCTTTCTCCTCTCCTGTTTCAAAGTGTTCCTCCAGTCCACAACTGATCCGTTCCCACCTCCTTAGAGTCTTAGTTCTAGTCATTACTCAATTTTCTCCTTTATTTTCAACTTCTCTCTTCACTCAGATCCTTCCTCTCAGCATTTAATACATTCAAGTCTTACTTTCATCTTAAAAAAACCCAAAAAACCTTGCCCATATGGTCCTCACGGCCTTCCTAGCTCATTCAGTCTCGTTTTTCTCTCTGAAGTTGTTCTTTCCAAGGGCCCTAATGGCTTCCTAATTTTTACAGTTCGTGGCGTGGCCTAGTGCTTATCTTCACTGATACCTTAGCAGCGTGCAATATTCTGGGACATGATTTTTCTTTGTTGTCTTCCCTACTTTTCTGTTTACTTCTTCCTAGTCTCTATTTTAGATTCCTTTTGTTCTGTGCCAATCTTCAGTGCTGACATTCCTCCCAGAAGTCTTGCTTGGTTTAGCCAGGATATCTTACCATAGCCGTGCAGAGCAGCACCCTAGGTTACTCCTTCCACCATATTCCATCATTTATTCAACAGTCAATCATCTTTTGAGAGATTCTGACATAATGGCTACTGTGTTAGGATCTAAGAATACAACATAAGCAAAACATCTATTGGCTCTGCTCTCATGAAGTTCATAATCTAAAGAGAGAGAGACAATAATCAAATAAAATTATACAGATAAGTAACTAATTTCAAGTAATGATCCATGCTATGGAAGAAAGTATAGAGCACAGGTGCTGGGGATTTAGCTCAGTGGTTCCGGCACCTGTCTTGCAAGAGCAAGGACCCGGGTTCAATCCCGGGTAACCACATACCATACTGGGTGTGGAGACTCACGCCCAGCAGCAACCAGTACCACATACCACAGTGCCGGGCATGGAGGCAGAGGCAGGAGGATTGCTGTGATGTGAGTTGGAGGCTGAGCTCAGGGCCAGCCTGAACTACAAAGCGAGACCCTGTCTCAAAAAAAACCTAAAAAAAAAGAAAGTATAGAGCACAGAGACTGTATAGTAGAGGAACTGCAACTTATTTTCAACAAGGCAGGAGACATTGGAACCACGTGTGTTTGGTATTTGGGCTGAAATCTTAGGAGTGAATACATGTGTGGGAGAAGGTGTGAAGAGTGTGCAGAAACAGGAACAGCATGTACAACTGACAGAGAGGAATCATGTGTAAAGAGTGGTACAGGTGAAGAGCCCAGGCAGCCTTTGGCCCACGCCAGTGTCTGAGGGTTATCTGAAACACTGGATGCTATCTTAAGAGCAATGAAAAGTCATTTAAGGGTTCTAAATGGGGGATAGGCATAATTCGAATGGCAGTAGATGCAGTGTAAAAATGGATTGGAAAAGGGCGTGAAGAGAAGAGGGGAGATGAGTTTTACTCTCTGGGTGAGAGGACTGTAGGTTGGGTCAAGGAGGTGGCAAGGGTTTAATCTGAGAAATATTTAGGGGCTGAAGGTGAGAAAGACTACCTGGAGCATGCAAAAGCTAAGTATGAGATTGGTTCTGAGCTAAAGGATCACAAAAGTGAGGAGGTCTTACTTTGGACATACAAAAACATATCAACTTCCTTTAGATTCTGCTCATCTCCTGCCCTTCATCTATGGATCCCCAGGCCTTATAAGGCTGAAATTTTCTGAATTTTCCAAGACTGTCTTTGGCCTTGTACCCAGTCCTTTCCCTCACCCCTACATTAGTAACCCTTCATCTAGATCAGTGGTGGTAAAGCTATGACACGTGTACCCCCACAGGGTGCTCATATCATTGAAAGCTCTACAAGATTTGCCGTCACTGATGTAGATCACTATTTCTAAAAGTATTGTCCTAGAGGAGCCTTTTGAGGGACCCAGAATGATCCAAAGTGCCAGTCTGTTCTTTAGCTTTTATGGGCAAATGTGCAAAATTCCAGATGATTTTTTTTTTTAATGGTAACCAACTGAGTTATAAAGGGGTACTAAAATTTGTTAGTCATAAACTAAAATTAGCTTTTAACTGGAGTTCACAGAAGACTCTAATTCAGTTTTCTACTAAGAAGTCTGGCTGCCAGGCAATGCTTGGCAATGCCACAAAACTCCTCCTGCATATGTACACATGTTGCCAGTTGGCATTCTCAGAGCTTTCAGGAAGTACACTTTGTTACCGGGGCATTACCATGATGTTTTGAGCTGTTCATGGCTTGTGCTGCCTGACGTTCACATATTTTAATTTCAGATTATAATTCATGTAGCCCCATCATGACCAACTGAATATGCCGTGGGTTATTTGATTAACTCAGTGGGATAAGAGATGTATCTCTTTGACCTTATTTCCAGTGCCCTCTCGGCTCCATTCCCTGCTGAACTAGAACATGTGTAGCAGGCTCCCACCTCAGGAACTTTGCACATGCCTGCCATCTGCCTGGCATGCTCCTTACCACACCCCAGAGGTCACATGCCTCTCTCTTTTCCTTCAGGTCTCGGCTCAAATGACATCTCTGTGAGGTCTTCTCTGGCCACCTTATTTAAATGGTAATTTTCTGTTTCTCTGATTTTCCTACTGTCTCTATCCAATTTATTTTTTTTCCTTGATACCTTTTGTCATCTGATATAAAATATATTTTACTTATTTATTGACAATTTATCTCCAACTAAAAGACAAGCTCCACAGACTGCTTGTTTTGTGTCTTGCCATATCACTGATACATGCCCTAAAGTAGGCCCCCTATACATAATTACTGAATGCAAATGAATATTTACATCATGAGTTGTTTTTTTAACCTTTTGGTCTCCAACACCCAGCTCTTTTACTTTTTATTTTTTATTAATTAATCAATTTTATTGGTACACTTTATATATACATCATGACCACAATTGACACTGACAATTCATATCAGTATACGACACATCTTAATTCTTATTTTTTTCCCATTCCTCTGCCCTCCCTACAGGCCCCTGCTCCATATATACATAAGCTTTGTTTCTTTTCTTTTACCATCACATTTTCCCACACATTATATATCCCTCCCCCTCCTTTACCATTTGAATATTTTCTATTCATAATATCTATTATACATTCTAGAACTCACTTATATCTTCAGTTTCTCATACCAGAGAAAAGATATGATATTTACACATCTGTGACCTATTTATTTCACTTATGAGTATGTCCTCAAGGTGCACCCATTTGATTATAAATAACTCAAACTTATCGTTCTTTATGGCAGAATAATACTCCATTTTTTTAAAACCCCACATCTTCTTTATCCAGTCTCCATTTGATGACACCGAGCTCCTTTTTTTTTTTTTTTTAGGTTTTTTGAGACAGGGTCTCGCTTTGTGGTTCAGGCTGGCCCTGAGCTCAGCCTCCAACTCACATCACAGCAATCCTCCTGCCTCTGCCTCCCGAGTGCTGGGATTACAGGCGTGAGCCACCATGCCCGGCACTGTGGTGTGTGGTACTGGTTGCTGCTGGGGTGAGTCTCCATGCCCAGCATTGTATGTGGTTACTGGGGAATCGAACCCGGGCCCTTGCGCTTGCAAGACAAGCGCCGGAACCACTGAGCTAACTCCCCGGCCCCGACACCGAGCTCTTAATTCATCAATGTATGTAGTTCAACTTTGAATCCTTCATAGCCCTAAGCAGATATTGCCAAAGTAGATATAAATACCAGCCCAGGAAAAAAATGCTAGCATAGTGCCTTTTTCTTGTTATCTCTTCCCACTAGGTGTCCTTTAATTATCACTTCTCAGCCCAGGCTCACTCCTTCCTGTCCTTCAAACTCACGCAGGTGAAAGTTTCTCTCTTTCTTTTTCCTAGTACTGGGAGTTGAACTCAGGACCTTGCACTCCGGTGCAAGTCAGGTGCAGTGAGACAGGTGTGGTGCCACTGAGCTAAATCCCTGGCCTATGCAGATGAAAATTTCTGAAGTATAGCTTGAGTACTCAGACTTCATATTCAATTGTTTTTCTCAGAATTTAATATAATCCAGACATCGTGCCAAGTATAGAGAATCAACAAAAACAAGAAGACAGATGTGATCCTTTCTGTGACAGAGTGTCTTGGGGTTATTACTCTAACCCATCTTCAGGAAGTGGACTTAATCTCTTGTAAGAGAATATGAAACTCAAATCAAGACCTGAACAAGAGGTGAAGGGAATATTTGGAGTAAAGTAGGCTGCAGCAGGTACCAGCAGATCGAAAATAATGTAGCAGGTGGCAGGATAACAACAGTTCCAGAGGCCAGAAAGAAAGAGTATGGACATCACTTTACAGAGAGTGAACATGAGTCAATGTACAGGGATTGTGGGATTTTCACAGGGCAGTGGTGAAGTCTTAAGTAGGATGAGGAGCAATGGCCAGACAGTGTGGGACCCTGCAGGCCACACCAAATAAACCAGCCTTGGGGAACTTCATCCTGAGATCAACAGGGGCCTTTGAAAGTTCTGATCAGTGGAATGACATAGAAGTTTAACTCCTGTCTGTCCCTTAGCAAACACAGTCCTGACTTTTCCTCACTAGGACAGGCATCTGAGTCCTGTCTACTGCTCCAACCCACAGGCCTTCTTGATGTTCACCCCTAGGAACCCCACTTTCCTTATCTTTGTAGCCTGTGTTTTTCCCCACTCACTGCACTGAGTTCCCAAGGAACACAGACAGCTTCTTAAACATCTCCACCTCGTACACACCCACTTAACACTGATTCAAACTGGATTTCACTGAGACAAGTTGGTGATAAGTACAAGGAGCATAATCTAGGTTATTCTTACACCCTACACACCAGCACTGACATTGTAAATGTATGGTCAGTGCTGATATGTGCAGGATCCATTGAGTCAGGATTTTCTCCTTCCCATCTGTTGTCAACCCTCTCTGCTCTCAGTTTAACCAGCCTCTAATGTATCCCTTAACAGACTGAAGAAACTCCTCAAGCTTGTTAAAATGGCAAGATGCTAGAAAATATTAATCTATGGTTAAAAAAAAAGCAAATCAATGGTTACCTGGGGCTGAAGTTTAAGGAGAGCTGACTTAGGGTTGAGGCCCAGAGAATTTCTTGGAATAAAGATGGTCTATCTATCTTGTCTGTGGGGGTGGCTCACAAATGTATAAGTCTGTCAAAAACTTGAAGCATGGGGCCAGGGATTTGGCTCAGTGGTTCTGGCGCCTGTCTTGCAAGTGCAAAGGCCTAGGTTCGATTCCCTGGTAACCACATAACAATACTGGGTGTGGAGACTCAACCCAGCAGCAATCAGTACCACATACCACAGTGCCAGGCGTGGTGGCTCACGCCTGTAATCCCAGCACTTGGGAGGCAGAGGCAGGAGGATTGCTGTGATATGAGTTTGAGGCTGAGCTCAGGGCCAGCCTGAACTCCAAAGCGAGACCCTGTCTCAAAAAAACCTAAAAAAAAAAAAAAAACTTGAAGCATGGACAACTAAAATGGTCTATTTTATTGCAAGTAACCAGACCTCAAAAATGTCAAGTTAAGAAAATGAACTGCCTAGTAGTGTATGGTGATATATCCCTATAATCTCAATAACTTAGAAGGCTGAGGCAGGAGGATTTCAAGTTCAAGGCCAGTAGGCACAACTTTGTGAGACCCTCTTTCAGAATTTTAAATTTAAAAGGGCTAAACTTGTAACTCAGTGATACCTAGATTAAATTCTCAGTACTGAAAAAAATAAACAAACAACTTGTCTATATATTAAGGCCCAGTAGTTCCAAACAGTACATAATCTTCAAAGTGTTTCGGTCTTAATATAAAACTTGGATATGACCATACAAGTCATCTTGCCTTGGTCGCAGAAATTTAAGAAAGAGGTTCATCTGTTACAGAAGGCCAGGTAAGGGCTAGGATTTAGCTCAAAAGCACAGATTCTGATTTTGACACCCACAACCAAAAAATGAAGGTCAAGTTAAAAAAAAAAAAAAAAGCAGAGGAGCCAATTAATGTGGAAGAGGCCAGATCAAAATATGTAAAGGTATAAATAGCTTGGATATAGACATGGTTTCCTAACTTTGATATACCCAGGCATGAAGGTGGAAAATTTAGAATAAATAAATGGAAGTTCTGCTTTACAAAACTTTGTATTAGCCCCATAGAGGTAAATCATAAAGAATTTTTTTTTTTGAGACAGGGCCTCATTTTGTAGTTTACGCTAGACCTGAACTCACTATGTAGCCTAGCCCAGCCTCAAACTCACAGCAACTCACACCTCTTGCCTCTGCCTCTTGAGTGCTGAGATTACAGGCATAGGCCACCATGCCCAGCTTTGTTGAGACGAGATCATGCCTTGAACTTATAGCAGTTCTCCTGCCTTAGCACCCCATGTGCTAGAGTTACAGGCATGTGCCACCATGCCCAGAGAACAATAAAGGATTTAGAAAAAAGGATTTCTGAACGACTAAGTTAGTCAATCCTTTTTACCACAGACAGCTCTTCAAAAAGCTGGAACTACCTTGCCTTCTACAGTGATGCCGAGGAGGGAAGCCAAACTCTGCCCTCAGTGGATCAGCAGGGGGTGACGTTTGGTTTCCTGTGAGAAGGGATGACATCTGAGCAGGTGGCAAAGGGACATAATGTTCATAGAGCTAAGTGAGTCACAGGAGTGAACCTGAGGTTCACAGGGAAGATGAGTGTGAAGGGGGGTAGATATGGGGAGAGGGTCTCTTTGTTCCTCTCTACTTGACTTCTCTCAGTCTCTCAGAGAAAAATCCAAATCAAACTCCTGCACATAATCTAGTCCCACTCCTATGCAGCTCTCTTGTGCTCACTCCGTGGGCTCCTAAGTGGCAAGCCCTTCATCCCCAGTTAGTGCAGTGCTTGGCAGACAGCAGAGGGTTGGAGAAATAATTTCTTTGGGACAAAATGTGAGAGCCATAAAGAAGGGACTGGGGGAAATGGGAAGATGAGGGTTAAGGAGCACTGGTTAGGGGTGGGGTCTGTGGAGTGAGTACAGTGAGGTGGTCAGAAGTGGTGAGGGGAAAGTAAGGTAAAAAACACTGGATTGCGGCAGTCTGTAAAAGGAGAAAAGGATTAGAGAGTGCAGACACAAGTTTGAGAAGCACAGGCCAGGGGGCTTGGTGAGAAGTTCAGGGTCATCACGGGCAGAGGATCAAAGTTCAAGCCTAACTAGGGCAACTCAGTGACTTGGAGGGATCCTTTCTCAAAATTTAAGAACTGGGGACGTAGCTGTCTGCGAAGGCCTCAGGTTCAATCTTCAGTACTGCAAAAACAAAACAAAACACAGGGGAAGGAAGATCAAGGATCACCAGAAGAGGTCAACAGAAGACAGGTCTGCCTGGGCTTTACCTGCTTTCGAGGCGGTTTTGGAGGCATCTCCGCTGAAACAGGCAGGAAGCACCTTAACGCCTAGAAAGTCTAAGAAATGCTCTCTCCTCTGAGAACTAGAAGTTTGTCCGTCTCCTTGACTACACACAGGAAATCTAAACTCACTTCCACTTCAATTCCCAGTCTCAGGGGTTCTCTGGGGACGCTGTCGTTGTGGGTCCCCTCGCCCTTGTAGGATAGAACCAACTCCTCCCTGACGCGGTTACCTAGCAACTGACAGACACCCAAGGCGCAGGCGCGGCGATCCTCCGCCCCCGCGGCCAGGAGAGTAGGCGGGTAAGAGTGTGAGGGGCTCCGCCTGCTCCTTAAGCCCCGCCCCCGAGGAAGGCGTCCGGTGGCCGCGCGCCTGCAGAGTTCCTGCCTGTAGGCGGGCCTGGGGCACACGGGCGCCGCCTCCTTATGAATAATGCAGTGACCGGGCGGTGTCCCGGACCCGGAAGTGGAGTTGCCGAGTCACCGCAGTGGCTGAGCTGCTGACAGGAGGCGGCGGCGGAGGAGGAGGCGAGGCAAGACCTGCAGCTCCGCCAGGCCACAGCCGCGGTAGCGCTAGGCAAGCCCTCGCAGCCACGCCGGCGTTAGCCCGGCCGCGAATCTCGCGACCCCAGCCCACCGGTCCACCCGCCTCACTTCCTGCCCGCCCGATTCGTCCAGGGCGGCCTAGTCTGCACCACCCGCCGGGCTCTTGGGGCCCCGCGCGGTCCTGTCGGCGTCCGCGGCCGCGCCCGGCCCCTGGCCCGCTCGCTCGCCGGCACCATGATGGAGGAGATCGACCGGTTCCAGGTGCCCACCGCGCACTCGGAGATGCAGCCGCTGGTGAGGGGGCGGGCGGCGGGCAGGCCAAGGCTGGATAGAAGTGCCGCCTGAGGGGGAGGGAGGGAGGGAATCTGGCCGCGGGGATCCTGCCGAAGGGGCTCCTTCAGAAGGGAGCAGCCCTGAAAACACGTGACCAGAGACAGGGGACTTGCAGGAAGAAAAAAACGGTGGGAGAATGCGCAGGGTGCGAGCAAAGGGACCCAGAAGGGCAGAGGGCGCCGTCGGCGGAGGCCGAACGCCTAGGATGGAACGGAGGGCGGCACAATGGTGCACACCGCTAGTGGAGGCCCAGAGAGGAGGATGGCAAGGAAGCTGTCACGGGGCTGCAGGGACCGGGGGCTGGGATAGGAAGAGGGGAGGCGTTTAGCCCCAAAGGCCTATGATGCTTCGGGCGGGGGAGGGGCGGGAGAGCCTTCAGGCTAACAGACTAGGATTAGGCTTCTAGAAGAGGAGGAGCCTGCCCGCCCGCAGTCCGCTGGATGAGGATAGGAATCCCAAACTGGGCCCGGGACCGGTGGAATTCGAGGGTCAGTGTAGGACCTGGGAATTCCGTTCTTCTCGGAAGGGCAGCGCGGCCAGTCCAGGTTGAAGGCTTGGAACCGGGAAGGAAAGTGTGCGGCAGCGAGATGGAGAGCCAAGGGTGCAGACGAGAGCGCTCGGGTTCGGATGGGAAGAGGAGGTGGGGCTGCCCACCGTTTCAGAAGAGCCCCTGTCATTTTAGGCCTACATGTTTGGAGTCTTTGCTCCGTGCCGATTCTGCCGCCTGTCCACGGTCCCCGAGTCAGGGAGGAATGATGTCATCGTTGCCGGCGCCTAGGGGATGGAAGGGGGAGGGTGACGCGGGTTTCTGGAGGCCAGGCCTAAAGGAGAAAGTGCCCGCTGGCTAGGGAGGTGGGTGGGTGCTACCTGACTGGTTTCTGCCTGGCAACCGAGTGGGAAGTGCAAAGGCCTACTAGAGAGGGCGTAGGGAGAGAGCGATCTGGTTGTGCTAGGCCGTGTACCTCCTCTTCTTTTGCAATCCGAGCTAGCAGGAACTGGTAGGAGGTAGATCAAGCCACGAATCTGAAGGTGTAGATACTGTATTCTTGGCTGTGTGCTGGAGCTGAGCTCTCCAAGTCCTGAAGTCTGTGGCCAGGAATGCATTCTACTCTGGCGGGCAGCCCCCTGGCTGACCCAGTGCTTTGTAGCTCTCTTAGGCAAGTAAACTGTCCATTGTGGTAGCTGAGATGGGCCTTGGCAGGAAGCCATAACTATACATATGCCACACCTTTTGGGGGATGATAGAATCTTTAGAGGCCACCTATTTGTAGGTGACTTTTTTACCCCTTTTGTGACTAGTTCTAGAAGCAAGGCTTTTTTCTTACCTGATTCTACTATTGGATAATCTAGTGGATAAGAAACCAGCCAGATAATCTTGCAGAAAAGTTTATCCCCTGAACTTGAAGAACTTTAGACTGGGTTAGGACAACTTTTCTTATGGGCTCTCTACCCAGCCAGTCTTGCTTGTCAAAATAGATTATCTGTCCAGTTCTAAGCTTCTAATCAAGAACCAAAACGGAAGGTGGGTAAAAGGGTTCAAGTAAATCAGGAGAAGGAAGCAATGCATTGATTCTTGTCTCCCATCTGGGATTTCTGAGAAAGGAGTTAATATCTGTCCAAGGAAAAGGAAAGAGGAATGGGACCATCAGGATCTCTCTCTTGTCCTTGGTGCCTCTGATATTGCCTGAAGTTCTTATTAACAAGTATCTATCTCCTTGCTACAAATAATTTTGCTATTCTGGAGTCACACAGACCAGAAGCAGCTCAGAAGTCTTCTACCCAGAAAAATTGCTACTATCTTACTAGCTAGCCAAGTGCTAAACCACTGAGCTAGCGCCCAGCCCTTTTTATTTTATTTTGAGAGAGGATCTTGCTAAATTGCCAGCTTCAAAAGTACAGTCCTGGCCCAGCCCCTAGAGTAGCTGAGATTACAGGTGTGTGCCACTGCATCTGGTTTAGACCCTTTTCTAAAAGGCTAATGTAGCCTTTATCTGCAAGGTAATACTTTGTTGAGGTTGAGTGGGTTTTGTGGAAATAGTATTATAGTCAATTCCTATATGAAGGCCATAGACATTGCCGCACTTCTTAACTTCTGTCCCCAAGTTGTGTCTGGAGATATCCCCAAACTCTTTAAATGCCCCGTATTTTATTAACATCAGCAGAACCCCAAGAGCTTTCATGTGGGGCATAAGGAATCAAGGCATATACTGTAGAAGCAAATAACAGAAAAGGTCTTTAGGGGTATCTGGGCAGAGCACAAAAAGTAGAGTCCCAGGCTTGAACTATGCTATAATCTTTTTTTAAAAAAACTTTATTTTATTTTCTGCCATTATTTATAGAGACCTCTGGGAAATCTCTTTTCTTCCCTGGACTGCTTTTCCATCTATGAAATGAAGGCAAACTATCCATTTAAAATTTAAACAATAGCTCTTTACTCTCTCTTCCCAAGAATCACATAGAGCTTGATACCATTGATTCAGCAAATTGACTTAACCAAATAATTGTTGAGCATCCACTCTTTCCCAGATACTACACTAAATGTTAAGAACACAGTGGTTAGCAGTGAAGACAGACAAGGCCCTGCCCTCCTGGAGTGCAGAGCTAGTGCATTTCTCTTTCTTTCTGAGCAGCCCTTAGGACAGAAAGAAGGCTACTTCCTCAAGCTCTGAGAGAAACAAAACCATTCCCCCTTTCAGTACAGCTGTGCAGATAGAGGTCTGTCACTTAGGCTTATTCTTCAAATAGTCCTAACACACCCAGTGATGGGAAGAACCTAGAGACCATTTCGTACTTCAAGAAAGATGAGCTGTACTGGAGAGGAACCTTGTGTTTTTTCCTTACTTGAAAGAGAAACTCAGCCTGGAAAGGAGGCCCAGGGGAGTGGCAGGAGCTGAGTGAGAAGGCACAACCAGCAGAACTGGGTGTTTCCAAGGTGCTAATTTAAGCATTAGGTCTCTCAGCTAGTGGGAGGAAGAGGAAGAAATCCCTGCCCTGTTGCTGGTGCTGTTACCACAGCTGCATGGAGCCTCCTGTTTGGAGTGAGTGTTTACCTCAAAGGAGTGGCTTCCATCCTTTCCTATCATACCAATTATTTAATTGAACTGGCTGCATCCCAGCAGCTGAACCAAGCCTACCCCTGAATTCCCCTGGAGCTCTTCTTGTCTCCTTATTTAAAAAAAAAAAAATGAGAGCTCCTCTTGGCAACTTGTTCCCTGGGCTCCCCTCTCACTCTCTGTCTCAGGGGCAATCCTGAGTGTATCCGAGCACAGATGCTCCCCAAGAAACTTTCAAATGGCCTACTCTGTATGTCAGTTCTGTGTCTGAGCCATATACTTTATTGACTGAGGGTAACTCGCAGCTGCCCAAGCCTCTCTGTTGAGCAATTGGGTTGAGTTTGGGCCACTGCTTGTATGACTAGCTCTCTGGCCATCTTGTCTGATGAGCAGGGTGGTGCTGCTGCACAATCTGTGACTTTGGCTGCAGTTGGGAGGAAAGATCTGTTGCAAGAAAAACAAATGGAGCTTTTAAGCACTTAATTGTGTCAGGTGATGCCTCTCATAGGCCAAAGATACTTAAAGAATGGCATAAGGCAACAGAAAAGTCTCTGAATGCCTGAGAGAAATGCAAGCCTAGCCTAACTAAAACTAGGTTATCTGTTAACTAATTGTTTAGTTCATGAGTATTTGCTATATATCTACTCAGTTCTCAGAACTTCAAGGTTACAGAAACAGGTTAGATCTTTGAAGCAGAGGGTCAGGAGAAGAATGGGCTCAAATGGTAATATGGAGTTTTTTAGGTACATGTCAGAAAATAATGGAGATTGGTAGAAGGTTTTCTTGAGAAAGACTGACACTTCCCTTGAGAAAAGATGAGGAATGCTGAGGTCCTGCCATTTGGCTACTGGAACCTAGAAAGGGTTTCAGACTCCTGCTGCCTTCCTCTATTGAGAGACAGGGATGGTCAGGTTGTTAATTCAATGAATGGGCCACAGTGCCTCCTCAAAGTGGCAGAGAGAGGATCATAAAGACAGAAAATAGCTACTTTGAAAAATTGACCCACATAGATACTATGGTTTAGGCACTTTTAATTTGTTCCTTAATGTCAGATGACTTTTCAGCTTAATGGTGAGTTCTCCTAGTGGTTCCATGTGGCTCATGACCCAGTGGGATTTGTTGGGCTCCTGGGAGAGAACTCCCTTATGCATCTTCCTTTGTGGCAAACAGAAGGTGGAGTTTGCTCAGGCTCTTAGCCCCTTATCACTTGTCTCCGCATCCAAAAGAATAGAAAGAAGCTACTCCTTGTAGATGTTATACTGAGCTCAATAACATAGAATCTCACTCCTGGGGTATGGAGTCTAGAACACAAAAGGGGCACTGTGAAGGGAGTGAGAACCAAGTCTGGTGGTGCCAAAGGTGAGTAAAAGGGCTCTTACCGAGAGGCTGCGGAAGGCTTCCCAGAGGAGACATTGCTGCACTGGCTCTTCTGGGAGGCAGACCAACAAGATGGGGCAAGAATTACAAAAGGCATGGAGAAAGAAACAAAAGGACACATTTGAAATGAATTAAAGCTCTTTATTAAGGGAATAGCATGATCTATTTGAGTACAAATTATCACTCCAGTGGCTGAAGGAGGGATTGGAAAAAATCAGATTGGGGGGGGAGATTGATCAGAGGTAGATGTGATAATCCCAGCAAAGGTTGGTGAGGCCTGTACTAAAGCAGAAGCAAAGAGAATGTAGAGACGGATACACAGATACTAATAAGGTGTAATAGCAGATACTGCGCTTTGAGGTCAAGTAGAAAGATCGGATTTCTTGCATGGACACTGGGTGAAGGAAGAGACTACCAGGAAATTTGGAAGCCCATTTACTCCATGCCCTCAGAGACTGCTTATAACGGAGAAACCTGGTCTTTTCCTTTGCTCTCCTGCTATAGCTCCACGCTTAGGGTTCTGAAGAACCCAGAAGTCCCAGAAAACCATAGGTAACAGTGGCACTGGTCCCACAGCCTCAAAAGGGTTGCTGAGAAATGTGCTCATCTGCCAGTGAATACTTTCTTCTTGCAACCTGCTTTTGTGAACGCAAAAGAAGTGGCAGCAAAGATTGGGCCTTTTAATGTTGCAGTTTCTGGTCTCCTGGTCTTTTGCCAACTTTTCAGGAAAATCTGTAGTTTTATTTCTGGGCTTTTTCACTGGTTTCTTCTAGAATAGATGTGTGTATCCTGCCATTATTTACAAAAGTCAGAACGGAAAAAGACCAATACTTCCATTTTCTGAGACTGCTCTGAAAACCACAGTTGAGGGAGAAGGCTAGTTGTTGCTTCCTTCCAGACAAGGTATGCCAAAAGAGGGGCTTCTGGGATAAGAACACTCTGGGGTTTTTTTGTTTTTGTTTTTGGTTTTTTTTAAGGTTTTTTGAGACAGGGTTTTGCTTTGTAGTTCAGGCTGGCCCTGAGCTCAGCCTCAAACTCACTTCACAGCAATCCTCCTGCCTCTGCCTCCCGAGTACTAGGATTATAGGCGTGAGCCACCACGCCCGGCACTGTGGTATGTGGTACTGGTTGCTGCTGGGCATGAGTCTCCATGCCCAGTATTGTATGTGGTTATCAGGGATCGAACCCCAATCCTTGCGCTTGCAAGACAGGCGCTGGAACCACTGAGCTAAATCCCCGGCCTGATAAGAACACTCTGAGCCAGGTGCTTCCATGTTAGCTGGGGTTTAGGCTGAGTCATTCTGCTGCTCTTGACTACCTGTCTGCCAGAGTGAACAGAAATGGAGAATAGACTTCTGTACTTGAACCTGATTGGCCTTAAGGCAGATGGAGCTTTGTGTCTGGAAAGGGAACATGGAAACTGCTTCTTTGCTTCTTAGCTGCTTTCTATCTTCTGCAGGCAATAGGAGTACTGGTATAGGTGACCCCAGTGGCTGTAGGAAAAAGAGTCAGGCTAAGGTCAGGGCCCAGAGGTTCTGCTTGAAGGAAATGAGGTGTGGTTCAGCTGGTTCCCAAGTTATTGTTTCTTAAGGAGACTGATGGGAATCTGGCTTTGGAAGTGGGAGAAAGGAAGGAAGGGGGCAGAGCCAGGACCAGCTGTAAAGCTGGCTCTTCTCTGGAGTTCAGAAATTGGCACATGATAAAACAGAAACAAGAAAAGAAGGAAAGAAAGAGAGAGAAAGAGAAGGGGCACGTGATACATGATCCAAAGGCCTTACTGTGGGGCAGCTGTGTTAATTCTGGGCTGCTGGGAGAAATTCCAGAATAGGAAAGTTCTCTAGGATAGGCTCAGAGAGTCTAGATAGACATTGCTTAGAGGGGCTTCTTCCTGGGCCACATTCTTAGGAGTTGATTCAACAAATATGTTCTTGTGATGTTGAGCTGGAGATTAGATGGCTATGATTGTTAAGGGACAATATCAAGGTTTATCTGATAAAAGTGATGTAAGCAGGTGTAAGTACACAAGTGATGTAAGTAGCACAAGTACAGGAGGACTGGTGGCCATGAAGGATTTCTCTGAATGACCATGCCAGCCCTGAGAAGTGTGAGAATGACAAGAGGCCACGCACAGACAGAAACAGATCCAGCTACTGTGGCTCCTTGGCTGGTTTTGCCTACTGTGGCCACTAACCTCTTGACTGTCATAAAGACATTTCACTCTATCTAGAACAATGCCTGAAAGAGCACTTTAAAATTTACTGCATTAAACACACCCAAACTGTAGAGTGAGAGCCATATATATTTTACTGTGTAGTTGAATATAATTATAATAAATGCTTTAAATAACTGGCAGTTTCCATATTAATACTACTTTTTTCCCCCTGTGCTATGAATAGAACCCAGATACTTGCACATGCTAAGCAAATGCTCCACTGCTCAGCCACATGCCAGTACATTAATTTTATCCTTATAAAGGAGTTAATGAAGCCCCTAGCCTATTATGGGCCTGGATCTGCAATTTCTATAATATATGGTTAGGAATATTGATTCTTTATTGGGGGTACAGAAAGACTCCATGGGAAAATTCCTTTGAAGCTCTGTATACTGTATCCTGCCACAATCTCCACCAGCATTTTAAAGCCTCTGAGAAGTCGTATGTACTTTTCAACTCTTTTTAACCTAATATTTTCCAGGCTTAACTATAGAACTTTCTACTTCATGTTACATCTACTAAATAGAGAATTAGTGTATTTCATGGAGTATTCTCTGGAGAAGTTTGCCTTAGAAATTAGTCTGTGCTCTGATCCAGTCTAGATTTACATCCTTCTTAATTCTTTTTGGATCTTTTTTAAGCCCACACCATTTTGGCCTAAATTAGTTGCTAGTGGGATGTTGCTCTGTTCGTTGCCATCTAAGTTCTTAGTAAATTTGAGTGAGATACAAAAATGAAGCAAAGGCTATATGTCTTTTTTCCCTGGTATTTCTAAAGGAATTTTACTTCCTTTCATCCCTCTTTATTTCTTTATTGATAGCTTTATTGAGATATAATTTACATATTGTATACTTTAACCATTTCTTTTTACTTTACTTTTATTCCTGGTAGGCTACCCCTAACTTATTTCTGTTTCTCTCTCTCTCTCTCTCAAGACAGGGTCTCACTTTTGTAGTTCAGGCTGGCCCTGAGCTCAACCTTAAACTCACAGCAATCCTTGTGCTTCTGCCTCCCAAGTTCTGGGATTACAGGCGTGAGCCACCACACCAGCACTGTGATATGTGGTTCTGATTGCTGGTGGGCATGAGTCTCCACACCTGGCATTGTTGTATGTGTTTACCAGGGATCAAACCTGGGGCCCTTGCACTTGCAAGGCAGGTGCCAGAACCACTGAGCTAAATCCCTGGCCCTCTGTTTCTCTTTCTACCTAATGACTATAGTTGTCCTGTTGTTTTCTCCCAGGCAGCAAAGAAGATAAAGATTATAGTCCAAATATTTTTGTTAGGATGAATCCTACCTCATTTGGAATTTAAAATGAAAAACAAATTCCCAGCTTAGCAAACATCTTAATGCTTCATCCAAAGTATCATAAAGTGTGGCTACTGTTTATAATAGCCCATGATGTTCCTGCATAATCACTTTATTCCTTCCTGCTCTACAGGCAATATAAAGAATGGATAATCAGGTTTCACCTCATATGCCAAAACCCAGTGAATAGGAGCATAGTGGAACAGTCTACCTGGAACAGTCTGAGGCAGAGTCCTGGCTTCATGAGAAAGAGGAACATGATTAATTTTCCATGAGTGCCACAGTCTTCAGCAGGGCAAGTAGCAGTTCTATGGTGTGCTTGCCACTCTGCAGCCCTGAATTGCAGTAGGTATCCTGGGCAAAGAACAAGGAGAGGGAGCCCCTGGAGGATGCTAGTCAGCTCAGCATTTCACTGAAGACCGGAGTCATATATACGTTTCTTTAAGAAATGAGTAAAAATATTGACCTTTCCTAACTTGATCTTTCTAACTTAATCTTCAACATTAATTATTGAGGACTGATTTCATAAAGTTAATAATTCCATGGTAATAGAGGGTCAGGTGAGAGGAGTAGTCATAACTCTGCTGAGTTATGACTCTGAGGAAGAGTCAAGAGGCAGAGTCAAGAAAGATCTGATGAATGTTGTATGGGCAGTTGACCACACTTAAAATGAAGCTATCTGGGCCGGGAGTTAGCTCAGTGGTTCCGGCGCCTGTCTTGCAATTCCCTGGTAACCACATACAATACTGGGCGTGGAGACTCATGCCCAGCAGCAATCAGTACCACATACCACAGTGCCGGGCATGGTGGCTCACGCCTATAATTCCAGCACTCGGGAGGCAGAGGCAGGAGGATTACTGTGATGTGAGTTTGAGGTTGAATTCAGGGCCAGTCTGAACTACAAAGCAAGACCCTGTCTCAAAAAAAAAAAAAAGTGAAGCTATCTGTCTTTGACCAAAGTTAACAGGTGTGGGCTACATGAAAGGCCCCATAAGCAGAAATCTGGAGAAGCCAGGCCCTACCACAGGCAACACAGCCTCAGGAATTCCCCCACCTTCCCTTACTGGACTACATAGGCCTTATTTCTCTGTGCCATTTTCTTGGAGACTTATTTCCAACTCCCTAGTCACCCTAGCTACCCTAGTGAGCACTTTCAGTATTTCTTACTCATGAAACTAGACAAGACTTCTGCACCTGGTCTGACCAGTAGAGATTATTGTGGGACTATTACTACCCACAATATTGATATCATAGTCAGGCATGGTGTCACATGCCTTTAAGGTCAGCAGTGGGAGGCTGAGGAAGGAGGAGCACCATTATTTCAAGGCCAGTGTGGGTTACATAGTGAGTCTGAGGCCAGCCTGAACTACATAACAAGAACATGTCCCAAAAAAGAACAACAAAAAAATTGACATCATACTTTAATAATGTCAACTGAAATTTCATGATACATTTAATAGGTATAAATATTGTTATATCAAACTTGGTACATAGGATATGAAAATGTTCATGTCCTTTTAACAATTTCATTTCTGGTAATTTATCATAGGAAATAAAATGTGTATAAAAATATAAGTACAAGAATTATACTAGAAAAATTTTGTAATCTAAATTTTGGATAATAAAAAATTATTTAATTATGAAACATTCATTAAATAGGATTCTTCCAGCATTCTGGGAGTCTGAGACAGGAAGATTATGAGTTTGAGCTCATTTTAAGCAACTTAGTGATTTTTCAAAACCTTGTCTCAAAATAAAATTGATAAATCATGTACCAATTCCCCACAATGAGTATAAGTATTAAATACTACAAACATGTACTAATAAAAAATTATGAAAATAAAAATAAATAAAATGTCTGAGGATGTAGCTGAAAGTGAAGGCCCAAGGTTCATTTTCCAGAATTAAGAAAAAAAAAGAGTAACTAGAATAATGAAAAGAGTCAAAACCACTCTGTGAATTAACCTGTGAATAAGCACTGTCAGAGAATAAACTTTAGAGTTTTTAAATGCCTAACGGACTAAGTTAAGAAGAAAAGGAAGTTACACTTCACATCACTTGTAGCCTCCAGGGAGATGCCAGGACCATTGGGTGGAAGTATGAATGTCCTCCCCAACCTCCACCGTTCCTAGGTAGCAGTTCTTGCTGCTGGGCCAGAAGCCCAGACACTTGGAAAACACCTGTGCTTTGAAAATGGCATGCTCTTTAAAAAGTAGGAGCTGGGAATAATATTCAAGCAGTAAACATGACTCTATGTTTGTACAACATAAATATTCTAGAAAATCTACTCGGGAACTTAGCATAAGCAGCACTTCTCTCATTTTCTGTAATGTGTGACTGCTACTTTTTCTGTATTTCATAGCCTGTCACAAAACGCCATCCTTTACATGCATCTTTTTCTTTGCTTTAGTGAGTGTGGCTTCTCCATTTTGCCTGTCTAATACAGTGAGTTTTTTTAAAAATAAAATCTAGCTGTCTCGCCTTATCTTAAATTTCTTTTTAAGTGGAATGAAAAGTTGTCTCAAAAGCACCTAAATCACTTTATGAATAGATTGGGAAAATTATTTTGTTCAAGTTATTGCTATACCGAAGAGCCCCAGCAGTGTGATTAGGCTTGTCTATTACTCAGCTGGAAGTTGGCATGGACTAGCCTAGAACTCAGGTACCCTAACTCCTAGGCTTATGAAATTTTTTGTACAACTTGGGACCTAATTCAGTTCTTCTACATCAAGGTTAAATTTTCCACTAGCCTTTGAACAGTCAACACTAGCTTTTTGTCCAAAGCTGTTTATGTTTGCCATTCATACCAACTTTCTTGAAGTTTTTTTTGTTGTTGTTGTGTTGTGTTGTGTTTTGTTTTGTTTTGTTTTTTTGAGACAGAGTCTTGTTTTGTAGTTCAGGCTGGCCCTGAGCTCACTATGTAGCCCTGGCGAGCCTCGAACTCACAGCAGTCCTCCTGCCTCTGTCTCCCGAGTGCTGGGATTACAGGCATGAGCTATCACACCCAGCATTGTGGTCTGTGGTACCAGAGATCAAACTTGAGACCTGCATTTGCCAGGCAGATGCCAGTACCCCTAAGCTAAATCCCTGGCCCCAGCCAAGGTTTACTTTCTCTCATCTACTGGCATCTTGAGGCCTCCTCTCCCCTTGAGTTTTCTCCCATCTCCTTTTCTAACTATTCCATTCTTACCCATCCTTCAGAGGTGACTAATGATCCCTATTATGACTTAGTTCTAAGATATTATGACTTAGATTTAAGATCATAGATCCCAGAGCTGGGAAGTAGCTCAGCAGCACTATTCCTACCTCAAAAGCACAAGGTCCTGAGTTTAATCCCCAGTATTG
>PVIR01021373.1:0-29499 GCA_004026965.1 Petromus typicus
CAGGTCACTTCCTAAAAGAAAGTAAAATAATTTTTAAATCAGATAAAGTCAGAGAAAACAAGGAGAATATAAAGAAAAAGTACCTTGTGTGGTGTAATGAAATCTGCTGTTTACCTAACAAATACTTTTTCACATGTTCTAATTGGGTAGGATTTATGTTTCAAGGTGAAGCTTCCTAAGCCAGCAAATGCCAGAAAGTTTTAAAATGTAAATTCAGTGATAATAATAAATGCCCCCAGGGAACCCAGCATTATTTACAAAGTCCATTGAGGTATGACAGCTATCTTTCTTTTTATCTTTTTGATAGCTCAAAGTCCATTTTCCAGCTTTTCCCCTCAGCTCTACAACCTATAACTTAAACAGTGTATAGCAGACATGCTACAGGCTGCTCTTCCCATCAGGGGACTTGTGCAATTGACTTGCTGTCCCGGTGAGAAGATGAGCAAATTGGTATGGGGCAAAAGGTCAATCTGCATTCATGGTGTGCTAATGTCTTTGTAGATGAAAAAATTATAATAACCCTCCTGGATGTACCACACTGTATGCATATCTTTTTTAGAAAAATAAATCACATGTGCAAACCCTTTTAAAATATTTAAAAAGAAATCTGACTGGCAGTTTTATCAGGATACTACTTATTGCTGGCCTTCTATCTCTTTTGGTCTAGTGACCCAAAAGATCAATTTGAGAGGCATTCTCATGGGAAAGAATGCTGTCCTGGAAGGCTCAGTTCAGACTCGATCCAGTAACCTTCATCCTTTTCTTTCATTAACTGTATCCAATGGGTGGTAATTTAAGAAGAATTATCCACTATTATTTAATTTTTAATGAATACAGCACGTCTGCACTTTGAAACACTTAATGCCAGTATTTGTTTCAGCATTCCATGTCCTTCTATATTGAAAAGATCTTTTTGGTAAAATCAATTAATTAACAGCCAATCATGTAGGCCTATCATTCTGAGTCCAAGCCAACATGTGCCGTGTAAACATGATTAACAAAACAGCACCCTTGAGCAAAAGAGGTCAGTTGCTGCATCCTGACGTTAAAAATTGGACTGTGGCATGTCAACCACTTTAATTGCATAAAGTGTTTCATAGAAAGAACAAAAAAGTGGAAAAAAGAAACAGGGTCCTTCATTATTTTCAATATTGTTGACGCAGGATTTTTTTCAAGTGGGAAATTTTGCATCTGTAAAAGTTACATCAAAGTGAGTGATCTCTCTAAAAAAGAATATTAAACACCTCCATCAATAGAAAGACTAAAACTTGATGTGATATTAATAAGATCTTCAGTAATTCTTACTCTTCTTAATTTTAAACAGGATAATAATAATAAATTCAACAAGAGAATTTCAGAAGATATAATTACTTATAAATTCTAAAAGGAGATCCTTTTTTTTTTTTTTTTTTAAGTTTGGGCTACTTTGCCTTTTGCAATTTGTTCCCAGACTTCTCAAAAATTCTTTTCTAGGTTATTAGAAAAGCAACTTTTTATCACTTAAAAAAGCCGCATACATTTACATATAATAAAATACATACTTCTTAAATATTTCAGTTTAATAGGTTTTGACAATTACATACACTTGTATAAAAGAAAATAGCATTATTTTAAGTGTAATAAGCTTGGTGTAAAAAGATAAGTACCACGTGACCTCGCTCAGATGTGTAAAAAATTGATCCTCTAATAGTTGAAAGCAGATTCCCAGGATTTGGGAAGATTATGGGGTGAGAAAGAGGGAAAGTTGATGCAGTAGTGCTAACTTATAGCTACATGGAAAGAAGGAAGTCTAGTGTTCTACTTTTTTGCACTACTTTTGTTCACTAGAGAGCTCACACTAACTAGGGTTTGCAAAGGAGAATAATTTGCTCAGTGTTTTACCGGCCCACAAAGGGAAAGAGCTTCATGTGCCACTTAGATGACTAGGTGTATTTTTAAAATGCTATGACAAAGAATTTTAGATGTTTTTTACCATTGATTTCAGCATGATAGTTTGTGAGATGTGTGTATTAGTCTAATTTGAACATTACAAAACATATAAACATCACATGTTACCCTGTAAGTTTGCAAAATTTTGATATCAGATAAAACTTTAAAAAATGAAAAAGGGGAATGTTTGGCCATCCCAGAAGATATTCTCATGTCCATCTTTGGTCATGATATTCCTTAGTGACAAGGGTCACCTTTGTTTCCTTGCTGGTATGGTAGATTAACTTTGTCTGACTCAGAGCTTCATATTAATGGAATTATATAAGACAGAGTTAATACAATGTCCTTAGTTTCACCTGTGCATCTGTAGAAATAGGGTTGATATCATATTTTGCTGGTTTTTAATTGCTGATTAACATTCCAGGGTGTGGAAATAACACGAGTTGTTTTCCTGTTGATAAACATTGAGGTGGTTCCGGTATTTGTGAGAGATTTCAGTAAACTGCATGATAAAACATCCCCTTGTATCTGAGCAGCCAAAATTGTTTTTTTTGGTTGTTGTTGTTGTTCTGAGGAGATTGGATGATTTTAAAGTCATGCTAGAAAAAAAATGTGACATTAATGAAGAATTTAGTTGTGGCTGCTAGTGCTTTAGAACAGCTATACATGTCTAAAAAGAACAGAGTTCTTTAGGATTGCTATTGAACATAATTATATACATTCTTCAGAAACTTAAATAGTGTATAAGCTGTAATCATTTATGAGATGGTAGATATTTGTGTAAATTTAAAATACTTATCTCACAAAACAAAATGTCTGTAGTTTCCTCACAATTAAAAAATTTCTATTTATTAATGTGCTTTTATTTTTCTTTGTTCTAGAAGCTTAGGTAAATCAAAGTATTCTAAGATACATATTTGTGCGCATATATTTTTGGCTATCAAATAAATGTCTGTTCTAAAAAGGCATAATTATATATAGAGCAATACTTCCATCCAAAAGACTATAATTACTTAGAATATAGTGGCACACTGTTAGCATAATTTACTTCATTGTTCAAAATAGCCATAGAAATGGCCCTGTATCAAATGATTGACAACAGCTTTCAAAGTCCCAAGGGATGGGCCTGAGTGTCAAGTGAAAGGCATGCCTCAGTATGTTTTCTAGCTTGTCATTCCAGCTACAGTTTTGCATGACTCTGATGTGAAATAGTTTCTCACAATGGGTGAGTTTCTTTCTTTTCCCCTCTACATGGGTTAGTCCTTTATGAACTGCTTTTGCTTATTGATCATCTCTGTGCCTTTAAATTTTAGAGTGCAGCCCAATTCCCAGAACACAGGAGGGTCTAAACCCTGGGAGAACTATTGAATACCAAGGGAAACCATGGCCCAGCTTGACTGAGGTGTGTCCAGTTTTTCTTTGCATCTCCATACTAATCAATATGATGAAACAACAAATGTCTTTTGATTATTGAAAATATAATTAAAATAATTTTCTGCATTCAATCCTTGCTACTTAGAGTCACACTGCTATTGCTTACTAAAGTTTTTCATGATTCTATTATTTAATAATTTTATGGCCTAGAGAAATATTTCTGGAGCCTAGAACTTATGGAACAATTTATACCAGTGACACTGACTTGAAGAATTATCCTTTTGTTCCTACTTCATTGGTGCCCACCCACTTTCCACATATTTCAATGTAATTTGAATCATTAGCACTCTCCAAATACAGCAAGAATTCCTCTTTCCTCACCCTACACAGGACACCAAAAAACCACTTCTTTCTACCTTCAACAGGCTTCCTTTCTTTTTTTAAACCTTACACCTGTTTTACATTTTTTCAGGCTTGATTTTGGTCCTTTTTTTTGATGTACATCAAGGTTTTCCTACAGACCATCTTTTCTATCTACTCCTCATATGACTACAACATTTTTCATGATATTCTCTTTCTTAAACAGTCTGATTAATTCTCAGTTTACACTTCTAGCCCAGAGGTCCCCCTTGAGCTCTGCACTTCCCTGTACAGAGACTACTTGACAACTCTTTGTACCTGTTCACTAGAGAGCTCAAACTAACTAGGGACTGCAAAGGAGAAGAATTTGCTCAGTGTTTTACTGGCCCCCACAGGGAAAGAGCTTCATGTGCCACTTAGTTCAAAATGGATTCTCAAAATGGATTCTCTTAGTTCAAAATCTCAGGATTCTGTTACTGGGCACTCTGACACCTCATGCTTTAAACTCATCAGAAAATCCTATGGGATATGCTTTCAAAATACACCTATAATCATCTGATTTCTTTCCACTTTTTCATCTGTTGCCACCTTGTTGGAGTTTATTTTCATCTCTCTTAGCCTATAACAATAGCTTCCAGTTGCTCCTATTCTTTCCCTTTACTCCTTTTTTTTAAAAAAAAAATTGAAATCTTTATTAGTACATTACATATACACATCATGATTGCACTCCACAATGAGAATTTGTACCAGTATATGACACAACTTAATTCTCATTTTTCCCCATAGCCCTACCCACCATACCATCCCCACCCCCTATATACATAAACTTTGTTTCCTTTCTTTTTTGTTATAATCTCATTGTTTTTCCCTCTTCACCCCATTTCACTTTGAGTATTTTCTATTTCACAATATATAACATACATTCTAGAACTCATTTACATTTTCATTTTCTCATCTCAGAGAAAAGATATGATAATTACACATCTGTGACCTATTTATTTCACTTCTGAGGATGTCCTCAAGGTACATCCATTTAAGTATAAATGCTTCAGACTTATCATTTTTTATGGCAGGTAATACTTCATTCTGTAGAAGAACCATAACTTTTTTATCCAGTCTCCAGTTGGTGGACATTTGGGTTGTTTCCAAAATTTAGCAATCACAAACTGGGCTTCTATAAACATGGATGCACATATCACCGGGATATGAATCTTTTAATTATTTTATGTGTATACCTAGCAGAGGAACAGCAGGGTCAAATGACACCTCTAATTGTGTTTTTCTGAGGAACCTCCAAACTGATTTCCACAGGGGTTGTACGAGTCTATATTCCCACCAACAGTGGAGAAAGATTCCTTCTTCTCCACAGCCTTGCCAACTTTCCCTTGCTCTTTAAACCTTTTCTCCACATGAGAGCATGAAGAGTGAAACTTTCTAGCTACAGTTTTGCATGATTCTGATATGTAGTAAAAATTTAAAAAATATATCATATTATTCAAGGTTCCTCAGTGATTTTCTACTTCACCTAGAAAAAGTCCCAGCTTGTTACATCATCTGTAAAGCCAAGCAAAATCTGTACCACCCACTGAAATACTCAGAATTCCTTAAAACACTCGTTTCCTATATGATAGTCTGCTTAGCACAGAGGGAATAGAAAGTGGTGCTTAAATGCTTGCTCTCTGCTGATACAACTTGTCACTTGGGTGACTTTGGGCAAATCGCTCTTGTTCTCTATCCCTAAATTTATTTTCTCATAATATGAAAAATGAGAGAAATAAAACCTTCATCAGCACAGAGTTGCTTTGAGAATTGCATACAAAATCCTAGATGAGGGCTCAGCAAATCCACATATTCAGTGGGAATCAGCTATTAGGATTATCCAGCGGGGTGTTGCTTAGGGCTCATTCTCATGCTCCCTCTTTTCACCTAGCTCTCTTCTTACCCTACAAGTTACACCTTAAGTGTTACATTTCTTTAACATCTTGGCTGAAACCAGCTCTTCTTCAGCTTTCAGCTTCATTTCTTCACCATGTTCATTATAGCCCTTACTGTAAGGAATATTCATTTAATTTCTTGGTAACTCCTCTTTTTCTCTCCTTCCCCTTTTCTTTGGATTGCTAGAATGCAAGCTCTTGAAAAACAAGAATCACATATCTCACTCAATTTCTATTAAATAGCAGGAGCTCAATAAGTATCTCTGGTGAATTAGTAAACAAAATCTAGAAGAGAAGAGTACTTGGCTGTTAATGATCATCAGTCATATATGTATTTTCCATCTTCTTCTATGGACAGATACAACACAAGGGTAGAGATGAGGAATGAGAGGAAACTTCTCCATGCATCTCAAACTGAGAGAATCTGTGATTCTAGAATCTTCTTGATTTCTTTCTGGTTAAGTGAGTGGATCCACCATAAGGCCAACATCAATAGAATGAGGAAGTTGATTTGCATGCTTCCATGTGAGCTTATATAAGTTTTACTTAGCTTCATAATTCTCTTGAATACTCATATTTTCATAGGTAGTTTATTATCATCATTATTAAATTGAAAAATATTATATATATATATATATACTTAATTATCCAGTGAAAAGAGTTATGTATTGAGTGACTAAAAGAAAGTGAAGATGGATATTGTGAAATAGAAAATATTTAAAAGGAAAGAGGGTGTAGGGGTAAATAATGAAGGAAAAAGAATGTGATAGTAATAAAGAAACAAGGAAACAAAGCTTATGTATATAGGAGGTGGAGAGTTGGAGGGTTGGAGGGCCAGGTGGAAGGGGGAAAAATGAGAATCAAGTCATGTCATACTCTGCTACAAACCCTCACTTTTAAATGTGATGATGATGATGCATATTCATAATGTACCAATAAAGATTTGAATTTTTTAAAAAAGAAAATGAAGATGGAAGTCTATTCTTTAAGATTTTCCCTTTTAATTTTCAGATAGATTACTTAGTTTTGGGCATAAGTGTATAGGAGAAGAGGAACAATATTTTAATCTTATTCTAATTAATCTTATTCTTATTTTAATCTTATATTCAAACTCATAATTTGAATATAATCTTTTATGATTGAATGAAAAAGGGAGTCAACTCCATAAAAGATCATACCATGAGTGTATGTTGGAGATCTAACCCAGAGATTTATACATGCTAAGTAATTGTTCTACCACTGAGCTATACCCACAGCCTAATGTACTTCCTTTTAAGAATAAGTTTATTTCCAAATGTATAAAATGTATGGAGAAAAATGACAGATATTGAATGAACACCGAAGTAATCTTTCACAAGGTAAATATATCCATGAAACTAACATTTAGATGAAAAATGCTATTCCCTCTAACTCTGAAGTAAGCTCTTGCTTGAATTCTGATATTTTAGAAAAGTTTTTATTGCTTTTGAATTTTATAAGTGTGAGATTGTACACTCTGTAATTTTTGAATCTGGCTTTATTGCTCAACTTTTAAAAAATGATATGAATCTACATTGTTGAACGTAGCAGTGGTTATTTTTTAGAAATTGATGTATGTATTGCCATTGAATAGAATTGTTTAGATCTTCTATGTAGCGTATCATGTCATCTAGAAAAAATTATAATTTAAGTTGCTCTTTTTTTCTATGTGTATTATTTTACTTCATTCTCTTGCTTAATTTCCGTAAGGAATGTTTCCAGTACTATATTGACACTGTGGAATGTGGTAATGATTGCTGTGGGTTTGAGTCTCCACACCCAGTATTGTATATGGTTACTGGGGGATCGAACCTGGTCCCTTGCACTTACAAGACAAGCGCCAGAACCACTGAGCTAAATCCCCAGCCCTCAAGTACTATACTGAATAAAAGAGGTGATAGTGGACATCCTTGTCTTGTTCCTGATTTTAGGAGAAATACTTCTATTATGATTTTGGCTATTGGTTTATCATAAATACCCTTTATGGTCCTTCTATATTTGTTTTCTTCAGGATTTTTATCACTAAGAAGTGTTGGATTTTTAAAAAACCTTTTCTAAAATTTATTAATATAATCATAATTTTTTTTTAACTTACTTCTGTTTGTGTGGTGTCTTACATTTACTGACATCCATACATCGAACCATTCTTGTATCTCTGGGAAAATAACTTAGTAGTGTATAATCTTTTTTGATAACATGCTGAATTCTATATGCTAATATCTTATTGAGGATTTTTGTATCTATCTTCAGATTAGCTTATAATTCTCTTTTTTAGTTGGGTCTTTATCTTATTTGGAATCAGAGTGACACTGGCTTCCATAAATGAATTTGGGAGCAACCCATTCCTTTTAATTTTTTAAAAGAGCTTGAAGGGTTTTGATGGTATAAAATCCTCAAAAGTTTTATAGAATTTGGCAGTGAATCAATCAGATCCTAGGCTTTTCTTAATTGTAGATTCTTTTTTATTGTTTCAATTACATTGCTTGTTATTTATCATATTTATGTTTTCTTGAGTTAGTGTATACTCTAGGACTGTACATTTCTTCAAATGTCTCTTTCCAAAAGCAAGTTGTTAAGATCACCTACTATAATTGCATTCATGTTCATTTGATCTAATTTCAGTACTTTTGTTTTGTGAAAATAGGTGCCCCAGTATTTGGTACATACATGTTTGTTAATGTTATATCTTATTGTTGGATTGTTCCCTTAACTCGTATGTTGTGACCTTACATATCAGTTCTAAGTGGTTTTACTTGAATTTTGGAATGTCTCATCTTAGAATTACTACCTTTGCTTGTTTTCAGGGTTCTGGTGCATGAAATGTCATTTATTATCTTTTAAATGTTTACAATTTTATGTTATTAGTATGTATTTGTCACATATATATTGATCACATTCATCATAGAGAATTTATACCTGTACATAATATATATTAATTCTTTTTTTCCCCTTGTTCCCTTACTCATTCTTCAACCCTTCCTCTGATCCTTACTGACGAAAGCAGAAACTCAGTCATGCTCACTAAACCATGTTTGGTTATCTATCTCTCATGTTTCTTTTGTTTTGTGACAAATTATTGATGCTCTGAGTCTCTCTGACATGGCTTCCTTTCATCTCCACCTGTCAGATCTCCCAGATCATCCCTCCACAGTGAATCTTTCCTCAGCTTCTACTGAGTGACTGCTCATATAGTCAGCCATGTTGAATCCCCTATGCCAGGTGTTTTCCTTGTACAAGTCCAGGTCCTTTGTTTGGCAGGCACTTCTGCCATCCTATGCAGAAGACAAATAATGAGGATCCAGCTCCAAATTGGTGGTGGCTCAGCCAAGGTGTGGGTCAAGAGTTGAGGATTTGGTTAGGGCCATCCCATGGGTCTGAGCCTTCAGCTAGGGGCCAGGGCTGTGTTTCTGAGCTGGTTTACTTTTCATGATTTACCACATGTACATCAGTACATCTATAAACACAGTAGATACTATATATACATCTCTCTGTCTCTGTTCTTATTCATAACCTGTAATGCATTAAATATATTTTCAGGAGGAAAATATCAATCAGTAACAGTACCAGCTACATTTAATAGCTTGATCAACAGTGGTCTTTTATTAGTAAATTTTAAAATGTTAAACATTAATGAATCTTTCTTATATAAAAGTGATAGCCTGATGAAAGCTTTGAACTCTGGTCACAAAAAGCACATTACACATCTTTAATATGGTTTTAAAGTTGTTGTGAATACCTTACAACTTTTGCATAGTGATTTATGAACACATGTTAAAACATCCTCTGAATAAGTGGTGTCATTTGACTACAAAACATGAAAATTATAATAAAAACTTCAAAGGAAGAATAAACAGATGGAAGGAATCATTTTTACAGCTTATCTTTTTACTTGCTAACAAAATGTTTAACTTTGTGGTGTAAATGTGTTCTACCTAAATTACATGTATTCATTTGTAACAAATAGATATTGATTGTGTTCTGTGTAACTGGAAAAAAAAGAATGCTGGATTTGATGTCTAATGAAATAAAGCCACACTTCTTTCAAGCTGTAGCTCATCTTATATAATAAAATCACTGTAAAAAGTGTGGAAGTTCTTCCAACAGCACATGTGAGTAGCCGAAATCAATTTTTGGACATAAGGGATGTGCGAAGGGCCAGAGTCACAGAAAAATTTCAGAACATTTTAATTGTGTGAACTAAACCTTCAGGACATGCAGTTGTCAGAAGTCTGAACTATGAATATGAATTGATGGTCAAAAGCACAGCTAGAGAAGATTTCACACAGAAGCAGTTCCAAGGTTAATGTCACCAGGTAGACAAGAGTGTGGTCGGTTTAAGAAGAAAAATCTAGCTGGCTAGATCTATCTCTTTCACTGTGTACTGAACTAAAACCAAAGTGGATTAGAGACCTAAATATTAAAACAGAAACACTAACCCTACTAGAAAACAGGTTAGATAGAACTCTTGGAGACATTGGCTTAGGGAAAGACTTTATGAACAAAACCTCTATAGCATAAGAACTAGCAGAAGAAATCAATAAATGGGATCTCATTCTATTAAAAAGCTTCTTCACAGCAAAAGAAACCACTGGCAGAGCAAAAAGACAATATGGGAAAAAATTTTACCAGCTGTTCTTCAGATAAAGGGCTACTATTTAGAATATAAAAAGAGCTTAAAAAAATCACCCCTCCAAATTTAAAGACCAGGTTCAAAAATGATCATCTGAAAGGAACAGAGATTTTTAAGTGGAAGAAGTAAAAGCAGCTAAGAAGAACAAGAAAAAATGCTCAATATCACTGGTCATTCAAGAGATGCAGATGAAAACAACTCTGAGATTTCCTTCACTCCACAAAGAATGGCTGGTATCTCAAAATCAGCCAGCAACAAATGCTAGTGAGGCTGCAAGGAGAAAGGAACCCTTCTCCACTGTGAGTGGGAATGTAGACTGGTATAATCACTATGGAGATCAGTGTGGAGATTCCTCAAAAAACTAGGACTAGAAGTCTCATTTGACACTGCTATTCCCCTGCTAGGAATATACATGAAAGAATTAAAAGACAGTGACATATATGCCCCCATGTTTATAGCAACTCACTTTGTGATAGCTAAATCTTGGAAACAACCCAAATGCCCATCAACTGGAGATTGGATAAAGAAGATGTGTTTTTAAAAAATAAAATGGAGTATAACTCTTTCATAAAGAATGATAAATTTGTGTCATTTATACTCAAATGGACATACTTTGAGGACATACTCAAAAGTGAAATAAATAAGTCACATGTGTAAATACTGTATCTTTTCTCTGATATGAGAAATTGAAAATGAAAATGAGTTCTAGAATGTATGATAGATGTAAAATATAAAATATTCAAAAGGAAATGGAGGTAGGAATAGTAACAAGGAGAACGAAACAATTGCAATGGTAAAAAACGGAAACTGAGCTTACATATATATAGGGTAGGGGGGTGTAGGGTAGGTAGGGGAATTAGAAAATATGAGAATCAAGTCATGTCATATACTGCTACAAACTCTCAGTGTTGAGTGTGATCATGATGTGCATGTAAAGTATACCTATTTCACGATAATAAAGGAGAAAAATGTAGCCTGAGTTGATGGAACATAAAAAGCAATAGAAGTACATAAAAAGCCAGAGAGGGAGGCAAGATCATTCCTTCTGAGGAAGCACTGGGGAACCAAGGAGGAGACCAACTGAGCTAAGAGATGATGATAGTGGCCTTGGGCGGTATCTGGAGAGACAATGTGTGTGGTGGGTTTTGCATAAGTGAGAAGAGAATTAGTGGGACTTAGTGATAGATCTGATATAGTGAGACATAAAGACAGAGTATCTAAGAAAAATTTATTGGTTTTTACTTTATGCAACTGGAAAAATGACCGAATTTTCTTGAGACAAGATTTTCTTTTCTGTCTGACAGGTGAGTGGAGTGAAAACTGAGCTTGTGGACTTAATTTGGGATTTGTTGGGTTTGAACTACTTTTAAAACTTCTGGACAGAAAATTTGAGTTGAAAAGTATGTAGCTCTTTTCTGGGGATAAGGGGAATAATCTGTCACAAAAAGTATACATGTGGAAGTCAATGAAATTTAGATAGCATTTAATCCAAGTATGGGACCAACTGCTAAGCAAGGTCCTGCAGGACATGTATTAAGAGAGTGATCTTTATCTTCCCTGGTCCAACCTGACTCTGAAATCAGCTGATTAAATATACTTCTTCTTGAGAGCAAATATATAATGGTCCACTTGGTCTTTGATAATTTATCGAGATTATTTACTAGGC
The DNA here is from genome assembly GCA_004026965.1 of Petromus typicus. Classification (NCBI taxonomy): domain Eukaryota; kingdom Metazoa; phylum Chordata; class Mammalia; order Rodentia; family Petromuridae; genus Petromus; species Petromus typicus. Next base: position 11,912 of record PVIR01021373.1, read on the forward strand.
TAAGAAAGCTTGGAACAGAGTTAAAAAATTACAATTTTCAGAGTATCATGTAGTCAAACCTCATTAATAGAAATATCTTCTTGTTTTCTTAAAAACAGAATTTGATGAAGTAGAGATTATTTATTATTTTAGCAGGAAGATGAGGGAGAGACATTGGATGTTAAACATTTGAGTGTATAATTATTTCACCTTCAGGCATTCTCTATCAAAATCACATAATTTTATAAATACGACTTAATAATGTTGTCTGATAAAGATTATTTAGAGGCATTCAAAAATATGTGATTATTTGGATTATTGTGGCCAAAGAAGTTTAAAATAATGGTTGCTAGGTATCGGTGAGATGAGCTTAACACAGTGACTTTAAAGCTATTAAACATAAACATGAAATTGCTTCATAATTTTGCATGAGGTTAGTCATGAAACCAGTTTCTGGCACAATGTACTTCATTCACCCTGTGGCCAAATATTACTGCAGGATTTCTCACCCTGGCCCGACTGATACTTTGGACTGGTTGATTTTTATGCTTTGGGCTCTTGTGTGCATTGTAGCACATGGAGCAATATTGCTAATTAAATGCCTCCCTATGACTTATGACTCAAATGTCCCTAGACATTTGAGGGTGTGGGAGGGAACACAGAGTTGAGAACCACTGATTCACCAAAGGAGCAAACATTACCTTTCTGACAGATATTGGTTGCTCAGTGTTTTGTGTCCTTCCCAGCTATATCTGGGAATGTGGAAGTATCTTCGTCCCTGAAGAGGATGAGAGAACCTCTTGGTCACCCAGTGATCAGAGGCAGAGGCCACAGATCGAGTCAGGTGCTGATGGGCATATGTAGTGAGGGGCAGTGACACAGGGTTTGAGGCTCTCAATTGCCTATTAGCGATCCGTGGTTCATTCCGGTCACACATCCAGTGCTGTTTTATGTCTTCTAGGCTTTATGAAAGGAGGTTTTCACAAGCCGACAGTGGAACCCTTGTGAGATATCTTAGCGGATAGGCCAGGAGTCAATGCCAGAGGTTAGAATTTACCATTTAATTCCTTTCTCATTAGGTCAAATGACTGACAAAGAACTGTCTGAAAATGAAGGGAGTGAATCTGCCATTTCCTGAGCACAACATTTCCTTTGAAGACATAAAATGTAATGACCAAATAAGAAGTAGTTATGATCCTTCAGTTTGAATTTGTTTTATATATGGAGCTAGTAATGTTATCTGACACATTTCCATTCTGGTGAGTTCTGTAAACCAAATATATCTGCAGCCATCTATTATACAACATTACTGTCCCACAGAACTGCGTAGAAGCTGTTTTTATAGAACCTCTGCTTTGTAGACCCACCCTGCGTCTGAAAGGTTACACTGAAATAGGTAATGTATACGCATGCAGCTTAAAGGTATTTTCCTACAATAGCTACATCTGAAGGAAGAAGACAATGTCTTCTTCTCCGATTCTCTAGGTATCTTTGACCATTGCCTTCTTTAGGACCTTGCACAGTCATACAAAGTGCAACTGAATCGCCTCCTGATATGACATGCTGTAGGATAGCAGCCAAGCGGAAACATGTATTGTTACGACAACACGGGCTATAAAATCATGCTGGCTGCCAGCAGGAGTGGAGACCTAGTGACCTAAATGAATTCAACCAGAAATCTATTAAATGATTTAATTCTGGGTCCATCCAGCTATTGATTACACCGACTGTGCTAAAGCAGGGACAGTTGTAACACTCATGCTGTCATGAAAGCCTATATAGAACTAAGAAGCACTAATTATTGTAGAAAGTGAATAGATGTCTCATATTAAGAAAGTAGAATAACTAGAACAGTAATTTTCTGACAAAGTTGATTTATTCCCTGTGCAATGAAAAAAATGATGGTCACAGATTGTTCACATCAAACATCAGAATACAACAGGTGTCTCAACATCTGAATGCATTGTAATGTTGAATATGTTTTGCCTTTTGGAGAAAGCACTAAAAAAATGAACAAGGAGTTCCTGTACAGCATACCATGATATCTTTCATGCCAGGGAAAATGACTGGGTGCAAAGGTTGCATGAAATAAGACTGACAATATTTAGCTATTGTAGCCAAGTTCACACCCACATTAAGATATGAAATGTAGTAGGACCTGTTCGGGTGAACTCAGCTATGTTGTATTATTTGTAGAGTAGTAAAGAAGCGTGACTCTGTCTTTTGTCAATGCAATTTCATTACTACACTGTAACTCCAGCCTTCAGAAGAAATACATAGGCAAACAGAGTTCAAGCCCTTTATTTTAGGAAATGAAAAAATAGAATTATAAAATATTCTCATCACAATATAAGGTGCTGAGAATACAAAAGCATGGGATATGAGCCCCTAAAACTTGTTTTCCTAACTCAGGGGGAGAAGCTTTAAATATTTTCAGGGTTTTTATTTTTCAACCATTCTATTATTTGCATTAAAAACACGACACAGAGACAATGCAATTCTGTAGGTGTTGTAAGAAACACACTCATATTAAGTCTCATGTGCATATGAAACTTAGAAAATATTAGCACATATTACTACTTGGCTGTTTTCTATTAATGATTCTGACATTAGAAAAACAGCTGTTTTTGATTTTCACTAACTATAATTAGAGAGATGATAGAAATAAGCAAGTTACAAGCCACTAAACTATGACAAAACATTTATTTCCAAGCATGAAACTTATAGGTTTTTGATACAGATGCAGAAGAGAGTATTTGTGTAATCAGTTTCTCTGTTATCCTTTTTCTAAACATATATTATTCATCAGTTACTAGTGGTGATATAATGTGAGTAATTCTGAGGCCCAGCACACTTTTTCCAATCTGCAAATCTGCCTTGGTGCTGGAGGCAGACATGATCTCTGTCTCTAGTGGCGCAGTGTGGACCAAGTGTTTCTGTTGGCCTTGGTTATGTCTTAGTTTATGAACAGTAGCAAACACAATGAGTTAATCACTGTCTTATGTATTGGGGAATTTCTTTACTTTTTAATTATTCCTCTAGAAAAACTCAATACATTCAGAGAAAAAATTAAATGAAAGACTATTAGCTTGGGAGCTGGTTATATGTAGTTATAATGTGGAATTATAGTAAAGTGAAAGACAGAATGTCTGTAAGTCGTCAGATCATGGAAAATATATTTCTCTTCTCTGTTGCCCTATTGTCATTGTTGGTAAAATAAAATAATCTATTCAGCTTTTAGGATTGGTGAGAGGATTAAAGAAATTCTTCTTTGGTGGGTAGTATGGGCCAAATGGGTGCTAGTTATCATTATTTACCATTGTTATATCTTATGCCACTAGGTCACTTGTTAGACATTTTGAAGAGAGCTAGGCCTTAAGCTCTTAGACACTTGTGAAAATAGTAGGGCCTGGCATGGCTAGTTTAAGGAAAATGAGAAGAGTGCTACACTAGCTGGGCTGGGAGCTGAGTTCCACACGAGCTCCAGTTGGTTCACTTGCCAGCTGTCATGATTAAGTTTGAACATCGACTTGATCCAGTTAAGGAAAGCTTGGAGGCTAGTACTGTTTCAAGATATGAAGCTGTTTCCAGAGACTACTGGGGTGACACACTGAGAGGGCTGAGTGGCTCCTCAAATGCAGGTACCAAGGGGGTTGGGACCAGATACAAGAAAGGCAGACAGAGTGGATGTGTCTGTCCCCTAAGGTTGGGATACAGTCTTCCCCTCCTGCCTTTGACATCAAAATGACAGGCTTCTCTGTCTTTGGACTTTAGGACTTAGGCTAGTGATCCCCTGAGTTCTCAGGCCTTTGGGCTGGGGCAGGAAGCTACACTGTGAGATTCTCTGTTTCCAAAGCTGTTCATACTTGGACTGAGCCGTATTGCCAGCATCCTACAGTCTGTAACTTACAGATGGCCCTCATGGGATGACTTTTCCTCTATGACTCTGTGAGCCAGTTCTAGTAAACCCCTCATGTATCCATAAAGGTTGTGACTTTTTGGAAAACCCTGACTAGTACCATCTTCAAAAAGATTCCAAAATGACTGTCAAGCCCAGAAAGGTTGGTATCATCAGTTCAGTGTCCTACCTGGCTGTGGAAGGAGATGGATTACATTCAGCCATGTTACCCTTGTACAAGAGGCAGCAACAGATTTTTCAGTCAGTTTGAATGTGGCATTTATCATCCATGAGCTCATTTTACAAATCCTGGCTGCTTAGGTGGGCTTCTTTTCTCACTAATCTTTATGTACTCCTCCTGAAGATATGTGCTCTTTCAAAATAAGAACTATTCTTTGGTCAACTGGCTTCATTATTTTGCGGAAAGCAATAAAAACCAAATTCTGAGGAGGAACATCCACACATCTTCCGTATTTCTTTTAATGTTTTAGAGAGTATTGGGAATTTTTCTTAGAACTTGCACTATATTACTAATATAAATATCACACATTTAAGTGGTATAAAATCATGGAAACAATAATAAGAGTCATCTTAATAGTTTAGACTGAGTTTGAAGGATGAGCCAATATTTCTATATTATAGTAAGTGACATAATCTTTTGAATATAGAGCTGCATAAAACTAAGTTGTGTGATCATATTCTTTCAAATTTGTGTGTTTTATTTTAATTTTACCATTCATGGATGATTTCCAAGGGCAAAATTAAATGATGGAAAGATGAATGCTATGAGAAGTTTTAAAGGATTTTATTTCTGCATTGACTGATATGCACTTAACCTTGAATGATATTGATCCATATTTAATAGAGAAGTGGGTAGATCTTCTCTCAGAATATCTCAAGTGAAGTATTAGCAATTTAAAACAGCAAATGTATAGATAATCTTTTTTATATCAGTTGCATATGTATTGTTTGAGATATTAAGTAATGGATTAAAGGAAGAAATCAGTAAAAATAGGTATGCACCTTCTTTCCCACAGCTAAAATGGCACTTCAATTTAGATAGTTACTGAATATTGGAGAAAATACTCGTACCTTCTCTGCTACATTTCTAAAAAAGCAACACTATTTTAGATTTGGTTACTGAACCATAAAATAGTTCTAAGGAAATTAACTGACTATCCTTATTTCTAAGTGTTTCAGCAGTTATATACACTCAAATCTTATGTAAGCATCTTTAAACATATGCATGTTGAGATTGACTAGATATGAAATGCTATTCCAAATAATATTAATTATATTCATGTATATTCACTCTGCTTTCTTTTTACAATTGGATCTTCACATGTGTACATGGAGAGCTTCCCTGTAATAAATAAAGTTGATTTTTTGGTGTGAAAATGGTTGCAGATGTCAGCATCTTCACTCTCTTCCCTTGTAAATCATTGGAAGAATAAGAACTATGAGAAGCCAGGAAACAAAAACTGTACAATATTTTTTACAATTGTACCAAGAGACAGACATAAAGTCCATATACCAAAATATAGATAAGAACTATTGGAAGTCTCGGTTACTGGGGGGAAACTAGAAAGAAAGAATTAAAGGAAAGAGGCAGAAAGAGGAATGAGAGAAGCCAGGGAAAGTATATTTCAAAAAGATCAGCAAACATACAAATTCTGAATTGGCAAATATGTTATCCCTTGTTTTAATAAGACTGCTGGGTCTGGAGGGAGCAAGGCTTGAGATCAACCCCCCAGACACACCTGACAAGGAGAAGAGGTGGCTTTGCTAGGAAGATGTGGTGCTGGTAGGACACAGTGTAGCTCTGTGGAGACAGGAGGCACCACTGCAACCCAGATTTCGAACTCACAGGAGTCAACTGGGGGAACTGTGGCAGCAGCACTTAAATATGATGAATGCTACAGAAAGCATTCCAATAATTTGGTGGTGAGGGTGATGGTATGAAATGTAGAGCTCGGTTGTTATCATAAAAGGTATAGGATTCTACTGCATATAATTAGAAGAGGAAGAGTGAAAGGAGGGGAGAACTCTACTCACATTTTCATTTGTGATAACTGAGACTCAAACATTTAAAGTTGAAAATTTATTAAGTTAAGTTACATGAAATTGTCATTTTATTTATTTATTTTGATACCAGGGATGGAACTCAGGATCTTGCACTTGCAAGGCAGGCTCTAAAACCACTGAGCCACATCATCATCATTTTATAATCTTCAACAAATCACGTTTAAGAAGTGTGAGGTAGTTACATTTTTATTCCTCATGTCTAAGTCACTCTCAGTTGTATTATGCTCTATTTTAAGATCTACCATTGAGTATGAAAAACACATCTCCAATTATAGGTATAGCATATGTTTAATTGTAAGATACATTTCAAGGTTAGAAATGCTAATATGAGAAAAAAGTGGGCTTCGTTAACTTCTGAAGTGTAGTAAGTGAAGAATGGAGCGTTCTGTGTCCAGGAGAGCTGGAACTACTGTCCTGGAGTCTGGACTTCACAACTGAGAGCCCTCACACCCACCTCACGTGCACTCTGAGGTCTTCTGGTTCTAAGTCAAAGATGGTTAGCCTCAAGGGTAGACCACTTGTGAATCTCCTTAGGGAAGAGCAGGTCCTCTAGAATAAAAGATTAGTTGTTGACATGACCTGTGCCATCAGGACAGTGGTGCAGGCCATGTCCTAAAGACTTGGATGATGAACTTGGTCTTTTGATGTCCCTGAAGACAAATCGAACAGAGTGATGATGGATCTCCAATACGATGGCCTTTTCCTCAGAACAGCAAAAATTGTCTCTAGCAAAAACTGTGATATAGCTGCAAACTCTGAGCTGGTTATTATCACAGCTGGAGGACTTCAGCAAGAAGGACTGAGGTGTCTTAACCTGGTCCAGTGTAACATGAATACTTTTAAGTTCATCATTCTTAGTGCTGTAAAATATAGCCCAAACTGTAAGTTGCTTATTATTTCCAAGCTATGTGATTTATAACAAAAGTGGTTTCCTCTGAAACTGTCTTATTGGAATTGGTTGCAATCTGGATTCAGCCTGGTTCTGTTCTTCAGTGGAGGAAAGGCCAGAAAGTTCACCCACTAAGGTGCCAAGGACAGATTATCAGGGAACATGGGGACTCTAGTGTGCCCGTTGGAGAGGAGTGAATGCTGGTGGTGCTTCTCTGAAGAATCTTCACTCTTGGCATGAACTGGTGGAGATAAGAAGCACTGGAAAGAGGTTTACAAACAGGTGGCTGGCAGTGCTTATGAAGTGAGAAAACTAAAAGGCTCCACACCCTGGTCCATGGAATTGTTTGGCAGAAAGCAAAATGAAGAATGTTAGGAACATGCATCCAATTTCTAGTATGCCTAAGTGTCCCTATGGAATGAAGGATGTGTCTTGGGACAGAATGGGTCTCAGATGTTATAAAGGAGACCCCGACTCTTGAGGAAAGGGCTTGTTTGAAGAAGAGTGCAAATTTCCTGGGGAGGATCCAAAAAAAAGCTGTGACTTCTGAGTCTTCTGGTGTCACACTGCTTCTGTGTCTGGGCTACAACAGGACTGAATCAGATATTTGCATTTTGCACCTTTTCTCTGGTCTGTGGTTCAAGCACTAGTATTAAGATGGCCTTAAAAAAAGCAGTGTCCCAAATTTAGAGAAAGAAATGGTTCATAAACCCTATAGTTCTATCCTGATGCCAGATGGTACTTAACTTGTATAGTCCTAGACTGGTTAGTATCAAGTAGCCCCACCATCTCTGAGCCACTACGGCCAAGACTGCACAGGCTCTAATTGCTCTTCAAACCAGATTGTTTATATAGTTTCACCAACCAGGTCCAGGCTGACTTTTTCCCAGCTGGTCACAGCCTGGGATCTAGTGTCTAGATCTAATATTGCATGTCTTGTGCAGAGCTATTTTAAAGGATCTATCTATCTATCTATCTGTCTATCTATCTATCTAAATATCTATCTGTCTACTAGACATATCTATATATCTATACCTATATCCATATATATATCCTTTATATATAGTGCATATTGCCATATAAGATAAAAAGGAAAGATCAACTTGTAAGTAATGAGCCCAAGTGAGCATCATACTAACTGCAGCACCAAATAAACTTTGAACAATGAACAAAAGCATATGAATCAAAGGAAAATATAAGAAAGGTAATATCATTGGAAACTATATGATAAAGGAGTGAAACAAGCAAGAAGAAAAACACACTAACTTTAAAGAAATGGAGCACTTCAAGTATGTACACATGCTGAAATAATTATAAGGTCAACAGTTCAGCACAATATTATAATGTATAAATCAAAGAAAAACTATGCATACTGTTGACAGTAACAAATTATAAAAATACAAAATAATATAAGAAAGATTATTTTTTCTTGCTTGTGTAATGGACCAAGGTGAATGGCACTGGACAATGCAGGTGACTTTGATAGAGCAATTGGGGCAGGGAAAGAAAAGAAGGAGAAGAAAACATTGATGGTAAAGAGGAATAAATGGAAACAGAATTTATGTATATAGGGGCTAAGGGAAGGCAGAGAAGTGGGAAAAATAAAAATGAAAAAAAATGAGAATTAAGTTGTGTCTTATACTGGTACAAATCCCCATTATGGAGTGCAATCATGATGTGTATATTTAATGTACCAATAAAGATAAAAAATTTAAAAAAATAAATAAAAATGAAGATATATTATGCATAGACACCAATTGCCAATGAGGAATGTGTTCATAACGTATTCCTAAAATGTACCATGAAACTCAATTCATTAAAGAAAATAAATGGAGCTGTTTAGGCCCCCAGGGTCCTTTAGTTCTTTGGTCCCATTACGTTCCAGGACTTTGCTGTCACCAGCCAGCAGCCACGTATAGGAAAAAACCACAGACAGGATGCAAACCCTTCCTAAAAGCCTGACTCTGAAGGAAACTCTGTCCAATCCTTTACCTTCCCCTGGCTTCAGCGCTCCAATGGGCCCAGCCACTGCAAGGGCGGCAGCAAGTATGAAACTGAATCATATCCTCAGGGATGCAGGATCAGCGCATACATTGCCACATTCTTCAACTCAAAAAGGAATGAGGGGGCTGGTGAAACAATCCGAGGACAATTACAAAAAATAACAAGTCAGGGGTTAATGAATTTGAAAAGAGAAAAATTACAGAACTAATTAATACATCTCAGACAAAAGGAAAATTATGTATATTGCTACCTTTCAAGGTAAAAAGTCTAGATAATTAAGAACATATTTTTACATTGCTTGTTTAAGCATCAACTGTGAGAATGATAGATAACAAGACTAGCAATAGAGGTTACAGTGAGCATTTGAAGGGGTAGGAATTTGACTGAGGGGATAAGATGAGAGGTGTCTTGCTGTACATATTGTATATTCTTTTAGTTTTTTTTGATTGTATGATGCAATTATTTAAATAAATAAAAAGAAAATAAAATTAAGCAAATATTGAATTTCTAAGCTTGAGTTCTAGGATTCCTTTCCATAATGTACATTTGAAGAGGAAAACAAAGCTTTTTCCTAGGACCTGTAAGGAATCGGTCAATGAGTCATTATCATTATAAAGGACACAGATCTGCTTTGTGAAATGGTTGGCCTAAGAACTCATAATAAGAGATGATTTTCAGTCATATCATGCTCTCTGATGGTACTTGGCACAGAAAACGATGACTATGCTTCTGTAGTTTGGCAAAGGAACTGCCTCCCCAGGTCAGTGCTGAAAACTGTTAGACTCCTGGTTTCATATCCAGCTGACACATTGCGTGATAGGATTTTCCCATTTTGTGACACCAAAAGTTCAGAAAATAGGGATTCTTTGATCTTAAAATTTTATTCCCTGAAGTGATTATAAGAAACATCTCTAATGGCATAAAGTACATCTAATTCTTTCCTCATTCCCCAGTCTGTGCAAAATCTTAGGTTCTCAATTAACACTGAATAGTGAAAGTGACACATGGTATTCCATAGGTACTAATTCAACCAGAGCAAAGACAACTCAGGGGATCCTTTGGGAGGTGATGCAAAGACATTCTGATGACTTGTGATGACCTTGGGATACATCACTTGCACATTCTTCAGTAAGTAAAGGAAGAAAGTGTCTCATAGTGTCAGCTTTCTGTATTAGTTGGAGCTGCTTCAAGATCAAGAGGAAGTGAATGATGGAGGTGTGGAGACTAGTGCTATGACAGAGGTGGTCAATGAGGGAAGAAATGGGGAAGGGTGGCAAGAAGCATCCCTAAAGTACCGCGTAGGGTGCTTCTGTTCTTTGCACCGTATTCTCCTTTGATCTCACTTGGCTCTTCATAGATTTCAAAATAAAGATACTTCAGATAATCTAATTTTAGTTTTGGGCTTATTTTTCCTCTCTCCTCTCTCTCTCTCTCTCTCTCTCTCTCTCTCTCTCTCTCTCTCTCTCTCTCCTTCCTTGCATAAGAAATAACAATAAGAATTTCTTTTTAACCTGAAGCAGTTTTTTAAAAAATGACCCAGCTGAGATGGGTCAAAGTGACAACTAAAAGAAAATTTCACTGCAGAAAGGGAGTGAGTAGCTCAGAAACAACATTTTCCAACAGGCTTAACAAAAGCTGCCCTCCACAGCATGGTCCTGTATGACCTACTCAGATATGTCTATTTTGTAAGGTTGATTCCCCCAGACTGTGCTTTGTTGATTCGCATGAATGGTTGAGGAGGGACAAGCAAAACACAGCCAAAACTGTGACACGACTCCTTGTCTGGAAATAGAGAGAGACTCTGTGGAGATTCCGTGCTGCTCGAGGTCAAGGCAAGAGAAAGCTTCTATTTGGATCAGAACCTCCTAGGGTGGTGATTTGGAGGAGGAAGCTGCCTTTGTTTTAAAAACTGCAGTTGAGCTTCTTTAATTCTATAGTTTATGAGGATTTCAAGGATAATCAGACTAGCTGTGCACTCTGGTTTGCCTGACTTAAGCTTATTGTTACAGGAAAATGATAAATATAATTTCCTTTCATTCCCCAGTGTATTTGTTTATATAGTAAATTATGCAGTCTACCTACGAATGACTAATTTGAGTTTTTAGAAATTCCACTTATAAGACTTAGGAACACCATGTGCATATCTCTTGTTTTCTAATAAGCATTTGAATGATTGATTTCCAGTACAACTAACTGGGAAGAAAATTTCAGGCATGTATATTTACTTAAGATTCCGAATTCTAGGAAATTTAACTACCACACTACATATGAAACAACTGAGTCATTCAATAATTATTCTGAATCACATACCTCAAAATCTATTTAAACTGGTGGGTTAAGAGGCATTGGGAAACATTTTGTGTCCATGAGCCCATGAAGGTCTATGGGTGAGGGAGAAAAACAAAATTAAAGCAGTTCACACTGTCACGTTGCCCCAAGTGACAGCTTTACACAACGTATGTTACTGAAATTTGATGTGTTCTTCAAAACAGCACTCAGGTTTCACCTAAGTAGACTTGCTGACTTCTGTAGGCTCTCGTTATTCCACACGAAGTGATGCTTTTGCCCTTGTGTTCCCTAAGAACACCTTGTGCTGATCTCTGTTGTACTGCCTCTCTGTGCATTTTGTGTATCCCGTGAGGATAGAAACCACACAAAGGTCATGTTTATAACCTGAATACATATTACTGGACTGAATATATGTCATGGGCTCAGTGTTTGTGGAAACAAAATAAGAAAATGAATTATGAATAAATAATTGATTCATTGAGGATGATTAAGAATTTTCTCTGAAGCTTTTAACATGGCCTTATAGAATTCTCTCCAAAAATACTACTAATAAAAACTAATATTTTCTAACTTTCTTACACCAAACGATTCAAATCCAAGTCTTGGGATATTTAATACTTATATGTTAGAGAAAGCCTGGAGGAATAACAATATTTGCAGTGTTGTAATGAAACTCACAGAGACAGATTCTGATTGGGATGTCTTCTGAACTCTTCTTTCTGCTGAAAAATACCATAAAGCCATCCTTACTGTGCAGTGTTGAATTCTGATGCATCTAACATGAGCAGTCCAGACTTCTTTTCCTCCTTTGTTCTATTTTTTTTTTCTTAAGGAAAAATGCTAAGCTATTTTTGGGAAGAACTGTTAAAAACATGCCAAGTAAATGCGATAAAGGCCAGATGTTTACCAAGTCAATAGATCATTTCTTAACTATTTTTGAAGGGTATGTGACGTCTATTTAACCAAAATAATTTTTCACTCTACATTGGAAATAGCTATCTAGATGCATCAAAGCAAAGCAAAGTCAGTTTGGATATATTCAGTGAGGGGAAGATTGGTTTAATTCAATTTTCAGTCTTTGGTTAGCATTTGAGTTCTTTGTTAATATAACAACAGAGAAGACACAGTGAAACTGTAGGACTAGAAAGAATAAAAGTGTAAAAAAGGAGTTAACTTTGAAGATCACTGGAATGGTTTTACATGGTGCAGTCCCACAACTTTAATACACATTTAGCAATGAATCTATGACTCAGAGTTGAAGCAGGGTTGCATAATTACATATTACACAGAATGTGCTCAAGACAATTCAAGTGGAAATGGATCACAAGCCTTCAATTATTCATACTGGCTCTTTTGATCAAAACCCATTCACTGGGTAATTGTACACTTCTCTATCCCTTTGGCTGAATAAACTCTAATTGAGTTAGGGGATAAGTCATCAAAATGAACTCTATTTTGGTTGTTTGTTTCTCGGTCTCTGATTTAAATATGGAACTTTGGTTTTAAATGAGGACTATCTACACTTACAGGATGGCTGGAAACTCTTGAGTCTTTTTCATCAAGTGGAGTTTTCCGAGTGTTGTCTGTCTTTGGTTGAGATGATTTCTCTGTTGTTATGTGGTGCATTGATGCATTATGCATGATTCCTGGCTGCTCCTTGTACAAATAAGCACTACAATGTTCCACAGTGACTTTCTATATGTGCTTAGTCTGCAAATTTCTGACAATATTTACACAGTCAAGTAAATTTTTTTCATAATATTAATACCTTACTTTCATGATAAGTTATCAAGGGCGAATTACTTACCTAATGTACTTGTGTAAAATGTTTAAATATTTAAAGTATAAAAAAGTAAAATCTTCCTTCATTGAAATTACTCAGTGAATATATTTTCTTGGTAATGTGAAGATTTTATGACATCTATTTATTACACCAAAATAAATGCAAAACTTACAGAATAAAACTATACACTGGATATTTATAGTTTGAAAATAAATCTTATTAGTTTTATGTATGAAACATTAATTTTATCAGAAGAAGATGAATTAGTTTTCATTCCTTATATATACCCTACTTCATACAATCTCTATTTACTAACTTATCTGATGTGCTGTAAGAATCCTGGTATGTCAATAACAGAATTTATAAACATATAAAATTAAGATGAGAGAGATAGTAGCTCAACACAGTGTAGGAAGGATAATGTCAGGGAAAAGAATTGACACAAGGATTTGAGGATTGCCTTACAGTACCAAGTCTACCTTTAACATCCATGGTGTATACATGGTTCTCCGACTTCACTCATTTACAAATTAGTGGTCATATTTGCCTTGCCTTCCTAGAGGTTTTGTGAGGATGAGATAAAATAACATCCATGAAGATGCTCTCTAGAGCATCCAACACCATAGCAAGTTGGGTACTGTTATTTCATTAGGTTTTGGCACTATGCAGGTATGTCCAGTTGATTGCTTATGGGACTGTACTTTTCCAGGTATCTATCGAGAACACTTCCACTGAAAAAGACATTCATTCTCTGTGATATGATAAGATTAAGACCTAGGAGAAATCTTAGAAAATAAACTTTAGAAACCATTGCCTGAAAACACAACATTAAAAAGAGAAAAAGCCAGACTGCCACTTCAAAGTGAGTTCACTACGTTAGAGGCATTGCTAGTTGAGTCAGCTAATCTAATCGTGCACCACCAGGTTGTAGTGATTCTCTAGATGTTCATAAAAATAGACCTAATGAGTAGTTAGCTGAAGGCACAGAGTCAGTTCAGTGAGGTTCTCTCAAGGCTGTGAGGTTCTGCACACTTTGGAGGGAAAGTGAGAAAAGAGGCCAGATTGTTTTTCAGTCTACAGACAGGTAAGTGAGAAAAATGAATGTCAAAGACCAGGTAAGATTGGAATGAAGGAAGGCTCATTTCTGTATATGTTTCCCTCATCCTAAAATAAAGAGTATTGCAGATAGAAATATTTTCCAACATTTATGGTATGTGAAGGGCTCTGAAGCTTTAAATGTAGACTTTAAAATACCTTTTTATTAAAGTAGTGTACTCCATCAGACTGCTGAATCAAATTATACAAATGGATTAAGACTTTTCTGTAATCTTTAAAGCCTTTCTCTGTATGTGTACTTTTAGTAAATCTGAGTTAATAACTGAATCACCACAAAAGAGTCATCTTATAACTCTATATTTTCTGCAGTGCTCATAGTGCCAGATTCCATTGCAAACAGTTCCAAATAGTAAATATAAATCCACAGTGACAGTAAACCTTTTGGACATTTGTTAAACCTGGAGAATTGTCTCTTGGCAGGTGCTGCTTAGCCTGGACTGGTCTGCATTTGTGATGCTTCACGAGAAAGTCCTGCAACATTGTGCCATGTTGCTGAGGGAAGACTACTCCTCAAACAAATGTCTGCCCTACAAGCCAGCAGGGTTTTTAGAGTGCATGGGGTATGTATGTGTATTAATCTAAATAAATAACACTTTGAAGAACATTGTGGTTTAACATTCCATTATCTCATCTTTGAAGATAAAACTCAAATTTAATTAATTTATTGATATTCTACTGTTTTCTTACTTTTCCCTAGTGTTTTTTTTTAAATTGAAATCTTTATTGGTACATTACGTATGCACATCATGATTGCACTCAACAATGAGAATTTGTACCAGTATATGACACAACTTAATTCTCATTTTTTCCTATAGCCGTACCCACCCTACCACCTCCACCCCGTATATACATAAACTTTGTTTCCTTTCTTTTTCTGTTATAATCTCATTATTTTTCCCCCTTCACCCCAATTCAGTTTGAGTATTTTCTATTTCACAATATATAACATACATTCTAGAACTCATTTACATCTTTGTTTTCTCATATCAGAGAAAAGATACGATATTTACACATCTGTGACCTATTTATTTCACTTTTGAGGATGTCCTCAAAGTACATCCATTTAAGTATAAATGATTCACAGTAGGTTGACAGAAAGCATGGAAGTGACTCAGAAGTCGAAGAGACTCAGAAGTCAAAGAGACCTACCATTTCCCCTTCAACACATAACATATAGAAGCAAACGTTCCTAAATGGGTGTCTATTTTTGCAGAACCTACTACAGTAATTACTGAAGATAATGAACAGAAATATATGAGTACTTTCCTTTATTAACTTAAAGCAGCAATGGACAAAGAACTATTCCTTTATAAAAAATAGAGGTATACAAGGGTAATAACATTTTGAAACTATATGTGTTATTTGTGGGTTATCATTTTAAAATTCATAAAACATCTTATTAAAACAAGAATAGTTTCTTTTACCTCAGTGCTTCTACGTTCTTACTCACTGTAACACTGGCTCTTCTCCCGCGGTCTTCCTTTAACTTTGTGGTGTTTTGATACATTATGCCAAGAGAAGCTTAACCTCACAGAGACCTCTCAGTCAATTTCTGTGACATATTAGCACTGCCACTCAGCAATGAAGGATCCAAAAGCTTGGCAAAGCATGCCTTCCTTACTTAACGATGTAGACCAACCTTTTAAAACTATTTAAACATTCTTGTGAATAATATCTTGTCAGCATAAATCAAGAATGTATAGCACGGTTGTTTCAATTATCGTGTTCTCTCCTTGGCCTTTGGTTCCTGGATCTGCCCGTGACATTACACAAATTCACTCTGTCCGCTAAATATATCTCACTGATTAAGACAGTGCTGTTGCTCTAAAATGAGATTAAAGACATATTATGATTTTGAAGGCGATCTGGATAGTGCATTCACTTCCAAAATCCCCCGTAGTATGCCATTGTAACTTGCATTTGAAATACACTTTGGGGTCCAATGGCATCTAATGTGCATAAGACACATCAAAGGATGTATCAATTATAATCTTGGGGAAAGAAAACTAGTAACACAACTTCCTTTATAATTTAGTATAATTTAATGTAATTTATTTTTAAATCATATTTTGATAGGGCAACAGAATTATTGAACTCAGGAAGTCTCTCAGCCATAAATCATAATGGACCTTTATATTTTAAAGTAGATGTCACTCTTCCTATAGGACTCAACTAAAATATTTACAACACAGTGGTATGGCTAGTTTATGTGGGTATTATTTCACTCACTTATGGATTTAAAAAATTAACGTAAAGTTTTACCCTAAATTACTATTGGAAGATATATCAAAGTAGTAATGAGAAAATACACTAGTCAGCTCCAAATAAGTAATAACTTCTATTTATCTGTTTCAGGGTACATTCTTTAGATGTAAGCATTAGACTTTTACTAATTTTAAGCCTCACTCTTATTTTAACCCACACTTCCTCCATGTATCTTTCAGTAGTATGAAGCTAAGTTAATTAAATCCACAATTTTTTAATTTGTGTTTTGTGTTCCTGAAGAAGCATAAAGGAAAGAAGTTATTTCTAATTTAATCTGAAAACAATTCAGTTCTTTTTTCTACCAATGTACTTTCTCCAATAGAACATTATTTACTTGAATATTGTAAGCAGCAGCTTTTTAACATGGAAGCCACTGTGTACAAGGGAAACAGGTGTACATATCAAACCTGGATTTATTAAGAGTAAACTCATGGTGGAAACTGGTTCTCATGTGTGGTCATCCGCGATGGTTTGGGGTGAGGCCTAAGTGAGCTGGTGCAGCTCGGAACACGGAGAACTGACCGAGTTTGTTGACGTCTAGCTTTTTCCCCGGATGTTTCAGTACCTTTAACACAGCAATTTGTAATCTTAGTTTAAACACTTTCAGTTCTAAAGCTCTAATTATAGTTTATATAATTCATGTTTTCCAAAGAACACTGTTTCTACACAGACATGTTTGCATATTTCTTTCAGATGTTTAAATATTTTAGCCTTGGTAATAGGGAAAAAAAATCCTTATAATAGCTTTATAATAGCTTCATTGAAGAGAATGGAAACTATATATTAGAAGTCTGAAAAAAGAACCTAATTTTGAAATTTGACTACATTAATTTTAGTGGGTTTCATAAATGTGTATAATATTTGTAGGCAGAAAAGTAACAATAATCACAGCTGCACCACATTAAATCCAGAAATCATAGTGTTCTGGATATTTGACAACCTGAAAATTGCCTGATGTGTAGCATTTTATTCTACAGTTTTCAAGAAGGAGATTCCTGATCTGTCCTTTGATACTTTGCTAGGAGAGATTCTCTCTTTCAGAGTCAGGTTACATCTCATGTCTGCCCTTTGCCCTGCTTGCGGCCCAGGGGCCATGTTTTTGGAGAGGAGGGGGCAGCTCCTAGAAACCTTGAGTGCTGCAACAGAAAGTTGCAGAAATTTTACTTATTAAAGTAAATTATTAAACTTATTAATTTTACTTATTAAAAGTCTATAATAATAAAAGGAGCTAAAATTCATACATAACTCATAATTCATGGATTCACTAAAGATGTGACTTT
>PVIR01021374.1:0-29474 GCA_004026965.1 Petromus typicus
TAGAAGATGATATCCAAAAATGGAAAGACATACCTTGCTCCTGGGTAGGAAGAACCAATATTGTCAAAATGGCTATACTCCCAAAACTACTCTACACATTCAACACAATCCCGATTCAAATCCCAACAGCGTATTTCACAGATCTAGAGAAAAAAATTCAAACTTTCATCTGGAACCACAAAAGACCTAGAATAGCCAAAGCAATTCTAAGCAACAGGGACATGGTGGGGGGTATCACAACTCCAAACCTGAAACTATACTATAAAGCTACTGTGATAAAAACTGCATTGTAGTGGCAAAGTACCAGACCTGAGGATCAATGGAGTAGACTAGAAGATCCAGAAACTACTCCAGATACACTGAGCCACCTCATCTTTGACAAAGGAGCCAAAAATCCTCAATGGAGGTAAGGTAGCCTCTTTAACAAATGGTGCTGGAAAAACTGGGCTTTAACTTGCCAAAGACTAAAACTAGATCTAACTCTTGCACTGTGTATCAAGCTAAAATCAAAGTGGATAAGAGACCTAAATATTAAAACAGACACTCTAAACCTACTGCAAAACAGGTTAGGCAAAACTCTCAAAAACATTGGCTTAGGGAAAGACTTATGAACAAAAGTTCTATAGCACAGGAATTGGCTGAAGAAATCAACAAATGGGACCTCATTCTTTGAAAAAGCTTCTGCACAGCAAAGGAAACCACCAACAGTGCAAAAAGGAAACCAATAATGTGGGAAAAAATCTTTACCAGCTGTTCCTCAGACAAAGGGCTACTATCTAGAATATATAAAGAGCTCAAAAAGATCAGCCCACTCAAATATAAAGACCCAATTCAAAAATGGGCATCTGAAATGAACAGATATTTTTCAGAGGAAGAAATAAGAACAGCTAAGAAGCATATGAAGAAATGCTCAACATCATTAGTCATTCAAGAGATGCAGATGAAAACAACACTGAGATTTCATCTCAGTACACATAGAATGGCTACCATTTCAGAATCAGCCAACGGCAAATGTTTGCAAGGCTGCGGAGAATAAGGAACCCTTCTCCACTATTGGTGGGACTGTAGACTCATACAACCCCTGTGGAGATCAGTTTGGAGATTCCATTTGACCTGCCCATTGTCCTGCTAGGTATATATACACACAAGAATTAAAAGACTCATATCTCAGTGACATATGTGCACCCATGTTTATAGCAGTCCAATTTGTGATTGCTATATCTTGGAAACAACCCAAGTGTCCATCAACTGGAGACTGGATGTAAAAGCTGTGGTTCTTCTACAGAATGGAGTATTACTCTGCCATAAAAATGATAAATTTGAGTCAT
Organism: Petromus typicus; assembly: GCA_004026965.1. Classification (NCBI taxonomy): domain Eukaryota; kingdom Metazoa; phylum Chordata; class Mammalia; order Rodentia; family Petromuridae; genus Petromus; species Petromus typicus. The sequence goes on from PVIR01021374.1 coordinate 1,329, forward strand.
TTATACTTAAATGGACATATCTTGAGGATATCTTCATAAGTGAAATAAATAGGGCACAGATAGGTACATATCGCATCTTTTCTCTGGTATGAGAAAATGAAGATGTAAATGAGTCCTAAAACTGTATGTTATATATTGTGAAATAGAAAATGCTCAATTTAAAATAGGGAGAAGGGGGAAAAATGATAAGATTGTAACAAAAAAGTAAGGAAACAAATTTTATGTATATGAGGGGGCGGTAGGGTGGGTAGGGCTATGGGAAAAAATGAGAATTAAGTTGTGTCTTGTACTGGTGCAAATCCCCATTATGGAGTGCAATCATGATGCGTATATGTAATGTATCAATAAAGATTAAAAAATTTAAAAAAAGAGTGAATAAAAATGTTAGAATATTTTATTACACTACTAAAATAATTCACTTACTTTTTCAATCACTTACACTTTGTTTTAAAGACAATTTAACTCTTCTTAAATTTCCTGAGCTCTAGTGGTTAGTCTATTTATATGAATGCCTGGCAGTTATTTTTACTCAGAAACTTATGGATAACTTCACATTTACTTCAAAATCTTCTCCATCCAATAGATGTTCTTACATACTTATGTATCAGAGAAATATTTCATCTTGGAGCATGGGAAATAATTATTCTTCCTATTGTAAACGGATAAGGAAGATATTCTAAAGTACACGGTATGTAAACTTTTCAGAGACACCTGTAAGATCACTTTAGAAACTAACTTTGGAAACAAGCTATTTATTCTTCCCTCTGGCATAAATTAATGTGTATGCATATATATATTTACATCCTAAGTTTATGAACGTGGTTTGCTTGCAGAGAAATATGACAGTTATCTATAGAAGACTTTTAAATATAAATATATTAATCATCCACCAATTAACTAACGTAAAATATTTATTAATTATTGAAAATTTATTAACTATTGATTAATATGATATATTTAGCTTGAAAAAATAATTTGGAGAAGTGGAATGGCAATATAATATCAAGATAAAAACTGATATAAAATATCTGAAAAGTAGGCTGGTTTTATCTATCTTTATGTGGTGGGGGCTATATAATTATTCTTTATTGAATGCTTGAATCTATTTTCTAATGCAGCATTAACAATTTGTTATAAATGCTGCCTTTTGTAGCTGTGGGGTTATGGACCGAATTTAAAGTTCTGCCTTCAAATGTGCAAGTAACATGTTTTAAAAAATCACTACAGGCATTCCTTTTTTTTAAAAAAAATTTAATCTTTATTGGTACATTAAATATACACATCATGATTGCACTCCATAATGTGGATTTGTACCAGTACAAGACACAACTTAATTCTCATTTTTTCCCATAGCCCTACCCACCCTACCGCCCCCTCATATACATAAAATTTGTTTCTTTACTTTTTTGTTACAATCTCATCATTTTTCCCCCTTCTCCCTATTTTGCATTGAGCATTTTCTATTTCACAATATATAACATACAATTCTTAAGCAGGATCTTTGGGTTCACTGATCCTGGGGGCCAGGCCCTTGCTTTGGTGCTATAAGCTGTCAATTGCCATGTTTTGCTCTTCAGTGGATGTGAACATTGTGGCTAGGTCTCCCCCTAAATCTCAACAGCACAGTATTTCCTAGGAACAAAGTGTGTTTGTGCCTTTTCTTCTTTAAGACAAAAGCAAGGCTGAGAATTTCTCTCCACAGATACAGAGGCTCTTGGGAGAGCATAGTGGGAAAGAGAATGCTGCTCCACCAACAGGATCAGGATGGACCTCTTTTCAGCTGAATGTGAAGAAGAATGTGTCCTTCATTTATACCCATGAGAGCTATTTTCACCGGTCCTCCCAAATCTGTTTCCAAATCTTTTTATCATCTTGGTCAAGCTCCTTCAACAGCCTTACGAACTCATCCCACAACTTTTGTCACTTTAAAGTGATGTCTTTGCCTCTTAGTTTATTAGAGGATAACAAATCAAAATTTTATTTAGAACTTCTTTAAATTCTCATCATCTTCTAAACCACAAGTTTAAGATCTTATCTCTATTCCTTTTTCTTCTTGTTCTTTTATATTTGTGTCTTCTACTTTTTTATGAATGATATTTTACCAGTTACGAACGTCTGTGAAATGTATTGTCATCTGTAGGGGATCCATTCCCTGACTGAATTAAAAACAGAAACACTAACCAAAAATCCCGTTCTATCCTCTAAACAACAAATCAATCAATCCATCAAAATAATTAATTAATTTTGTTTCTCTAGATAGTGTTTCACTATGTAGTTCAGACTGATCTTGAACTCATTGTGTAGTGTAAACTTGAAGCCATCCTCCTAGCAGAGCCAAAAGCTGGTTTTACTGGTGTGTGTCAGGTTAGCAACTCCTTTTCAACTTACTTCTTTTGTCATTCTAGCTTTGGAATGTCCAGGTGAACACTTTCATTCTTCATTTCTGTAATCGTGCGTCATCCTCAAACATTAGTAGCATACTTCTTTCTGAAGTTCACAATAGAATTTCTGATCAGAACTTCTCTCGTCATGAGATTACAAGGTCCAAACAGTTTTGGAATTATACTAAAATATTATTTGTCTCTTAACTATGTTGTAGTTTGTGCTGATAATGTGAAAAATGGTGGATAGAACTATGAATTATTTAAGAAGTGAGTGTTGGTTTCAAACTGGAAAGTACTCAAATGTATTAATTTTATTGAAGCTCAATTCTTAAGTATACATCTTTTAATATATAACAAATCTTTAAAAGTTTGAAATAATAATTGATATGAAGTTATGAATAAATATAGAAGGAGGTTCTGTGGACATGTCTGCCAATTTCTTTCTCAAATAACATTTTTTTTTGTTTCTGCAGCACAAATTTAAAAACTGAGTACTGGTATTGGTGCAGTTCAAAGGCTCTTCATGTTCAGCATTTGAGGATAAATAGTTCAACAACTGGTTATGCCTGGGATTCAGCGATGTAGCAGAAGGAGAGTGAGACAAGTTGTTACCACAGAAGAATGAAACTTCATTAAGTCATAAAGCAAGAGATGCAGGAAGAGATATTCAATTGGAATATGAAGCAGGGGAGGTGAAATTTCTCAATGATAAAGCCTCTGGAGCCATGGATAAAGGCCTTTTTTTCTTGAAAGTGTAGAAGAACTACTAAAGGGTTTTAGGTAGGAATGTGGTATGGATGGATTTGTATGTTGGAAACACGACTATGGCTTTTTTAAGAATTGAAAGACCAGTGGCAGGAAGCCCATCAAGAAGTTTTCGAATAATCTAGGTCGAGAAATTTTGAACTAGTCCTTGGAAAAGGCATTCCACAAATATTAAGAAGCAAAAATTCCAGGGCTTGCTTATTTAGATTTAGAGCCATTTAAATGGCTCAAAAATTTCTGTCTTTAGTGATGAGGTTTAATGATGGTTTCCTTTACTTGTACGCTCAGTTTGAGAATTTTTGAGTTTACTTTTCAGTTAACATCAAATTGTAGGCAGTCCATTTTACAAGGACAGGGTCTAGTGTGTTACTGATTTACAAGTATACATTTTGGTGTCATCTACTAAGGTGTTAAAATATGATTTGAGGGAAGATATGATGTAATAGGAGAACACCAGATAGGATTTAAGAGAAAATTGAAATGGAAAGAGAAAAAAAGAATAGTGCACTGAGAAACATGAGAAAAAAGAGAAGAGCAGAGAATATAAGAGAAGTTAACAACTAACAATGACTGACCAGCACAGAAAATGTAACATAATCTACAGTGGAGTGTTAGGAAGTTGTGACTTCTGGATTCATTTACACTTCAGGATTAGGATCTCAAAGAACTTTGTTTTATGTGAATTTATCTCGATATTCTATTACAAGTTTAAACAGAAAAGATCAAATAAAGATACATAAAATCATGTAAAATACTGTCTTATTGTTAAAATAACACAGTCACTATAGTATAAATGATATGTTAAAATCCTGTATTTCAAAACAAAAAGTCTTAAAAGAAACAATGACTCACATTTTGCAAATCTCTTATATATTAGTATAATATAGATCTGGCTTTATATAGCTGCCGAGGATCTAGTATGGAGAAATATATTGCTTTGAGTAAAGTATATATAGAAAATCTGGCTCACAGAGGAAAATCAAAGAAATAACTTCATAACTTTTCTAACTAACTGTGATATTCTATTTTGATGTTATACCCAAACAAAATTGTTAGCACTGAGAAGTTCCATAAAACTGGAGTCTTTATGTGAAGCATATCTGGTTATAAGGAAATACCAGATGAAGATAATATTTAAGTTCGTTGAAAAGTGCTTTACAGGAAGCGATATTGTCTTTCTATCTTCTGTATGACAATAGTAAAATATGAATTACAGTGATGGAGCTGCTGTATTATAAGTTTGAGTTTTGATAGAGGATTCATTTGAGAACCATCACACTAAGAGTTATATAATACATGGTATGAGACTGCCCTCCCCCAGTCCCAGGTTAAGGCAAGATAGACTGTGGAGCATTCCTTCAACTTGGAATCCAAGAGGTCTCCTACAACTGTGAGTCAGGAAGCAGAGCAAGCAGAAAGATTCACCTTTCCAGCAACTAGCTAGAATCAGTCAAGTAATTAAATATGCAAATATATTTATTGCTTATATGTATATTAATGATAGCATTATAAGAAGATAATCAAAAGCAGAAGAAACCTTAAGATCTTTGTAGCATAAGATTCATCTTGATATTTTTCTTTTCTTTTTTTAAGTTTTTTGAGACAGGGTCTTGCTTTGTAGTTCAGGCTGATCCTGAACTAAAATTCATGCTTGGCATTGTTGTATGTGGTTACTGGGGATTGAACTCCAGACCTTGCACTTGAAAGTAAGAGCAGGAACCACTGAGCTAAGTCCCCAACCTACACATGATGGGTTTTCAGGGAAGAAAAGACTGAAGGTAAACAATGCATAAGAAGGTGAACCAGCTGGTACTAAAACATATTTAATGTTTTCCTGCATAAGTACTAGCAACAGCTCTGCTCCAAGATGCTTCACTGCATGAGGCCTCCTTAAGAAGCCTTAAGAAGCAGATGAACAGCCCAGACTAGTATAAGTTCAGTATCAGTAGTTAGTAAACCACAGCCTTCCTGGGACTTGTCCTCCAATCTTTATGTAGCTTTTAACTGGAGATAATATTTTCTCTGAAAAGAAGTCTTTAAAACAGAATGTATGAAAGGTTGGCCTGAGACAGGATCCATTCATAGTATGGGAATGTGTATGAGCCCTGGAATGATGGGAATGGAATTCTGGAGTTTCTTCTGCTGAAAGTTTCTAACTAAAGGAAGCAACCAGAGTTAAGTGCAAGAAAAGCCAGGCAGCAGAATTTCTATAAAACTCTTTTTGTATTTTCCTAGATTAAAATTTTAACTTTGAGATAATTGTAGATTCGTGTGCATTTTTAAGAAACAATAATGATTTCATGTACCTTTTTCCATAGTAGACATGTAAAACTGTAGTGCACTACCATAACCAGGGAACTGACATTTATAGAGTTCACTGATCTTATTCAAACTTTATGTTTATAAGTACCCATTGGTGTGTGTGTGTGTGTATCTGGTGTGTGTATATACTCAGTTCTCTGAAATTCATCATGGGTAATATTGTGAAGCTATATAACATTCCAGTCACAGGGATACTTTATATTTCCCTTTCATATCTATTCTGTCATTCTCTTTTTGTCCTCTTTACCAAATCCCTAAAGTCCTGGGGCTTTTTGTGTACTATAGTTTTGACATTATAATATTAATGGATATATCTATCATTTTTATGGACAGGCATTTTTGTTAACTGGGCATGAGTCCCTCAAAGATTCATCTAGGGTATTAGACATACTATTCATTTCTTTTTATTGATAAATAATATTTCAGACACACAAGCAGCAAAACTTCCTCTGCAGTCAATAGCTTCACAGCTGCATATGAGAATTAAATTGACATGAGATAAATGAGCAGGAGAAAAGCACACACATGTATATAATACCAGTTTTGTCTGGCACAGGATCCCTGGCAGCAGATGAAGTCCCAAAGAAACAGGTCAGTTCAATTACTTAAATACTGAATTGGACAAATAATAGTGAATTGTGAAGAAGCAACCAAATTATTTGTGGAGGATCCATGGATACACGTTATTTTAACAAGACTGTGCAGAATTCCTTTGGTCTTGACTTCTCATCCAAAAGGAAAGGATGTTATTCCTTTTGGTAAAGACATTCTGTCTTTCATGGGGGGTTTCTTGTTTTATCTCTAAGAGCACAAAGACTAGAATGGCATTTTGCACCTGTTGACTTCCCAGTGCCTTTAAAATCAACATGCCGGGGTGATGTTTGTGATTTTAATCCTTCCATTAGAGCCTCCTTGGTGCACAAGTCCACCCAGCACCTTGGCAACTGGGAAGTGAGTCTCAGGTGGAAATGACTGACTGGTATTTCCAAAGCATCTGCTTTTTTCCTAGGCCAGAATTTCATCTTGTGCTGACAAAGAGGATCCTATCCAATTAGTGGGAAGGCCACACTGTGTGGGCTGCTGTCTGGTCTCGTAAGCGGGAAATCAGGGTCTAGTCTTCTCCTAAGAATGTAGGAGAAGGTTTGCTGCTGTACTTTTTGTCCGCACGTTAAATAATGTGGATAAGTTTGATTTCAGTATGTGAAACATTCCCACTGATTGTGAAGCTGCCCATTGTTTAAACACAATGATTCTTAAACCCTTGGGAATAATTTTACTGTTTGGGTTTCATGTGTGATTACCAGTTACCCTGTAAGCTTTGTGCTTTAATACAATGAACAAACATGATCTACAAGTTCCTCTGCCTTGTTTCTCTTCTTTGTGCTGTAGAGCTGGAAGAGGAAATTCTAGTTTGTCTCTTTTTGAAGAAAGGAGTTGGGCAGCAGGCTAGTCCTCTGACATTTGTGCCTGGGACAGATAGAATCTTCAATTCAACACTTTGTGGGCTTTTCTTAGGTTAAGAGTGCAGTATCTACTGTTCCGGAGGGTGTGGGCAGATACTAATAGGCTGTGAGAAGCAGCTTGTCAGAGAGCCCCTGGTTCTCTTGCAGATATTCTAGGCACCCAAAGGAACCTAAAAACAAAATGATCAGCACACATAAATTCCATGACCAAATACTGTAAAACAGAGAGAAATACCACTAAACAGTTAAAGAAAATGAACAGCAACCTAAGTTCTTAACTAGTCTGCACAGTGGAGCCTCCTGTGTGGGGTGATCTTCAGACTTCAGTGAAGCAGCAACACCAGGACAGGGGAGGGACTCCAGAAAACCACTGTCCCCTACTGCCATTGTTTGTCCCTAAAGACAGTGAGAATGTGGAGATCTCGCTGGGAACAGGACAAACAGTCTGACCTCAGTAAGAGAAAACTGAGGGCCTCGGTCTCAACCTCCAGAACCCTGCTGGAACTAACTGTCTAACTGCTCATCTTCTCTTTCTCGTGGGCTCTTACCTCTCCTCTGCCCTGTGTGACTCTCCTCCCATGCACATTTTCCCACACTGCTCATCTCTCTCCATGGGGACCTCCCCACGTGGACTGGAAGTACTTTCACACTTTAAAAATTTAGTGTCATCATCATTACTAAATCAGGGACTGTGTTTTGAGCTTTTAAGATTATATATATAGATATGTTAAATATCTTGTATTTGTGTCTCTCAAAAAAGAGTGCATTAATAAGTTGCAGTATCATTTACTCTGTGATTCAATACCAGTTCCCAAAGGAATTAATGTTCTTCCTGATCTAGACAATCCTTCCCTCCTCTTCTCCTCCCCTTCCTTCCTTTTTTCCTCCTCTCTTTTCTAGTTAGAATTCTGTGGTGTATACAAACCTCAAATAACAAAAGCCATAAAATTTTCCCTAATTTTTGCTCACAGACAATACACAGAGTGAGAAGTCAAATAAAGCAGATGGTTTTCATCAGGTGAGCTTTTCACGTGGAAACAGGATTTTGTTCCCCGTCTCATCTCATTAATATCAACACTGCAGTACAGTTGTCACTGGGGCACAGAAACAGAAGTGGGTGTCAGGACTGGGGGAAGGAGTCTGAAGTTTTGAGGGACTCAGAAACTCAGAAAGTAGATCAGTTTTACTAACTTGACTTAGAATATTTTAAACTCAGAGACCTAGGAGAATGGGTTAATGGGGTTCCATAGGAAGGTCAGAGATGGCTAATTTTTACAGCATAGAAATTCCATTTAAGTGCAGACCCAGTTTCCCACATCTCTAGCCAAGGTAGACACAAAAAGCCCTCCAGGGACCTCACCTCCAAGCCAGAAGCTGCAGGGTCTGTAGGTGGGAGGAGAAGTGATTCCTTGGACAAATTATTTTCCTTAAGTAGTAGACATAGGTGGGTGTGAGAGAAAGAACTCTTTTCAAGCCCACCGATACAGGCTTTCTTTATTGAAAATCTGAAGTGTGGGTGGAAAGTCAGAATACCTGTACGTGATGAGTGATAAGGATTTGTAATTATCTTTGTTATTATTCATTGTGTGAAACTATCAGGAGATACCTGAGTCACAGAAAAGGGTTGGCAAAACCTGCGTGTTGCCAGATCAATCAACGCATGAATTCTCACATCCTGACCTCTTGAAGAATGCACTGTAATTGAACCCTTTTGTTTCCCAGCACGAAGAAAGTGAGTAGACTGCGCCACCTTGTGTTCCCTCCCTGCAATGCTGCCTTCCCCAAAGCCGGAAGCCACAAGCAGCTTCGATGTTACACTGGAATCTGATAGTCAGCTAAAAATAAGATCGCTCAAACTCCCTAAACTTTTGGTAGGAAAGTAAGCTATTGCAACCCTACGCAAATCAGCATGTAAATACCTCAACAAACTAAAAATATAATAAATTTTTGATTCACATGGTTCATCCCTGGGTATATTAGAGGAAGCATTAAAGTCAACATACTATAGTGATACCTGCATACCCATGTTTATAACAGCACACTTCACAAGAGCCAGGCTATAGAAGCAGCGTTGGTCCCAATGAAGAAATCAGTGGGTCGAGGAAAATGTTGTACTTATACACAGTGGAATGTTTTCCAGCCATGAAAACAATGAAATCATGTGATTTTTTAAAGGAAAACGGATGGACACAGAGACTATCATGTTAATAAAATTAGACAGACTCTTTCTTTAAAAATTAAATTTGTATGTGTTTTCCTATATAAGAAAATAAATATAAATGAAGGAGAGATGACAGAAAACCATATGTTAGGCTTTTGGCAATAGGAACACATAAAAAAGGAAAAGGAAGGAAGAACAGGGTGAATAATGTGATAGAAAAAAGATCAAGATACATTAAATGCACATAGTAACTTGCCAAAATGAACATCACGAGTCTTTATTGCCAATAGGCATAAACGTTTCCTTTTCTCAGATTGATTATCTCAGGCATTTTGTTAGAGTAATAGAACTCAGGTTCACTCATGCTGTATAAGAAGAAGCTGTAAAGCCCAGTGGCCTACCATGCCAACCAACTTATTTCCGTGCAGGTCTGTGCGTCAGGCATTCAGCAAGGGCATGGTAGAAACGACTTGCTTTGTTCATCCTAGTATCTGCTCAGTTTGGAAGGTCACAGAACACTCTACTCACATATCTGAAATTCTTTGAGGGTGGCACTGTGCTTCACCAGGGCAAAGGACTGGGTCATGTTTCTTCATGTTGGCTCTTCTTTCATGGGGCAGATTCTTTTCCACAAACAACTCAATTAAGTCATGTAGTCACTGTAGCAAGGTAGTGAAACTTTCACAAGGAGGATATGAGCTCCTAAGAACATAAATCTAAGATGTAAGGTCTGCTGTAGGTTTGGGCCTAAAATAGTTCCAGTGTCATTATTTTTAAAAATTAATATGTATTTTGTAAGTTGTTTTACACTTACAGAAATACTGAGCAGAAATCACAAAGTACCTATAGTTCTTATCCTCCCCTTATAAATACTAAAATACTCCTGTTTTTAACGTCTCATGTTAGTTGTTACATTTGAAGAGTCAAATTGGACACATTTTAAATTATATTCATAATTTACACTAAGTTTCATTCTTTGGATTCTATCCTTTTTTGATCTCTTTACCACTATGGTATCATATAGAAAAGTTGCACTGCCTTAAAAATACTCAGTGGTCGAACTTTTCATGATGTCCCAATCCTGTTCTATTTTTGAGTCCCTGACATAATTTTTTCTGTCTTCATAGGTTGGTTTAATATGTAAATGTGTTTAGAAACACTGTGTGGAAGTATCTGTATGGACTAACGTTACAAATTCATTTGGATAAATACCTAGGAGTAATTTGCATGCTAAGAGTATGTTTAATTTTGCTACAAAATTGCCAAAATGTTCCTCAAAGTGGCTATATTAGGCTGCATTCTCTGCCAAAATGAATGAGAGTTCATGCTGCCCCATGTCTTTGGCAGCATTTGGTGTTGTCAGTGCTACAGATTTTAGACATACTATTAGATTTGTATTTCATTGCTTTAATTTGCAGTCCTATAAAAACGTTGACTTTTTTGATGTTGACTTTTTTTTCTTAGTTGCCATTTGGGTATCTTCTTTGGTGGAATATATGTTCAGGTTTTTTGAACAGTTTTTAAATGAGTTGTTGGTTTTATTATTGAGTTTTAAGAGTTCTTTGTATAAGTAGGATACAAGTATTTTCAGATGTGTGTTCTGTATAAATATTTTTCTTTAATGTAGGAATATATTATAATTTTCTTAACTTCTCAGCAGTATTTATGGTAGCAAGAAGTTTCTAGTTTTAATTAGATCAATGTTTTCTTTCTTTTTTTTAAATTGAAATCTTTATTGGTACATTACATATACACATTGTTTTCTTTCTTAAATCATGCTTCTTGTATTCTCCCTAAAAACTTGCCATGAAACTCAAGGCTACCAAGATTTGCTTCTAGGTTGTGTTAAAAAAACTATATAGCTTTATCTTTTACCTTTAAATCGATGAAACTAGGCATGTTGGCTCACATCTGTAATCTCAGCACTTGGAGGCAGAGGCAGGAGGATTTCTGTGAGTTCAAGGCTTGCCTGGGCTGTATAATGAATTCAGGGCCAGACTGAACTACAAAGCAAGGCCCTGTCTCATAAAAACAAACAAAATCAAAACAAAACAAAATACACGTATGATAAATTACTAGTTCTTTTTATGAAAAACAACTAAATTAATTATGTATGTAATTGTCCAGTTATTCCAGTATCATTTGTTACAAATATCTTTTCTCCTCTTGCTCCTTTGTCAAAGATCAATTGAATATAGTTGTGTAGGGCTGCTTCTGGGGCTGTTTCTTCAACTCTATTTTGATGCTGATTATTTCACATAACACTTTGCTTTGACTAATATAGATGTAAGGTACATTTTGAAGTTGGGTAGTATCAATCCATTATCAAAATGCTTTTTCTTTAATATGATGTTGGTTATTCTGACTCTCGGTCCTTCTCTTGAAACTTTAGAGTAAGCTCTCCATGTTCTCCTATTTTGTTGTTTGAACAAATTTTAAATGTATTTACTTTGGCTTTTCATTTGTACATACAAACAATTATAGCAGTAATTCAAACTAAAAGACTTATAAATATTTAGAATAATATAGTCATGAGATTTAGGAACATTTTATTTCCCAAATTCATGAATTTATTTTTATTGCAGAGAAATAGAGCAGAATTATCAATAAAAGATTTTCAAAATGTACCAATAAAGTTAAATCAAAATAAAAAATCCAAAAATAGTATATTAAATTCAGAGAAAATACTTTGGAAGAAGTGGAATGGATATATAATTTCAAGATAAAAGTGATATAAAATGTCTGAATGATTAAGAGCTTTTCAATTAAGAGCATTCATAACTTACTATAAATTATATCTGTAGGTTATGGACAACATTTAAGGTCACCTTATGAATGTGCCAGTAGCATATAGTTTTTAAAAAAATATATATTTTCTTGATGTTCTTGTACATCATTGGTTGAAGGGTCAGAGTTTTGCCTTGGTGGTTCTGGGAGTTTTAAATCGCAGTACACTGCTAATTTCCTGTCTTCCGGTGTAAAACAGAAACTCAACAGCATACTTCTTGGGAACAGAAATATGTTTCTAGCTTGTCCTCTGTAATGCCAGAGTTGAGGCTGGAATTTTCTTTCCACACTCATGCTGGAAAACACAATAGCATTCCTGAGGGAAGATCTAAGAAGAAGGAATGACATGGAAATGATTTCATTATCCTTTGAGAAGGAATTTGACCTTATTTTATACCTATAAAATCTGATTTTCAACTGTTCTCTCAGTAGTGCTTCCAAATTATTTTATTATCTTGGGTTAATTCTCATTACTATCCATCCCAAAGGATCTATAAAATTTGCTCTCTCCCTCAAATTCTGTACTCTTTCCACTGTATTCATTTCACAGCTTTCAGTGGTTTTCATCTGGTATTTTTCTTCCAAAAGAAAAGAAAAATAATACTTATTTGGAATTTCTCTGAATCTATACCATGTTTTAAAGATCTTGTTGTTTTTCTATATTCTTCCTGTTATTTTATTCCTATTTTATAGTTTTTAACCATCATAGTTCATTGGTTACATACCCTTTTGGCAAATATCTTCATTGCTAATGAAGCCATTTCCTGGCCTAAATCAGATTTTTCCCAAGGTCAAAACAACCAATGAACCAATCAATGAAATGGTTTTTATAGTCATACTTTCCCAACATATTTCTCTTGTTCTAATCTTTTTATTTTTAAAGTGGATTTTATTAGTATATTTTACATACACATCATCATCACTCTTGACCTTGAGAATTTGTACAAGTATTTGACATGACTTAATTCTCATTTTTCCCAATTCCCCACCCACTTTACAACCCCTTGCCCCCTTAATTCATAAGCTTTGCTTCCATCTTAACCATCAATATTTTAAATTTCCCTTCTTTACTTACCCCTACTCCTCCTTTCCCTTAAAATATTTTCTATTTCCCAATATTTATCTTACATTTTAGAACTCATTACATCTTTAGTTTATCATGCCAGATAAAAGATATAGTATTTACACATCTGTGATGTATTTATTTCACTTATGAGTGTGTCCTCAAGATACATCCATTTGAGTATAAAGGACTCAAATTTATCATTCTTTATGGTCCAGTGATACTCTATTTTATTAAAGAACCACATCTTGTTTGTCCAGTCTCCAGTTGATGGGCATTCGGATTATTTCCAAGATTTGGCTATCAGAAACAGAGCTGCTATGAACATGGGTGCATTATGATATGACTTTTAATTTTTAATGTATATTCATAGCAGTCAAATAGTAGGGTCAAATGGGACCTTTAATCTTAGGTGGGTTTTTTTTTTTTTTTTTTTTTTTTTTTTTTTTTTTTTTTTTTTTTTTTTTTTTTTTTTTTTTTTTTTTTTTTTTTTTTTGAGACAGGGTCTCGCTTTGTAGTTCAGGCTGGCCCTGAGCTCAGCCTCAAACTCACATCACAGCAATCCTCCAGCCTCTGCCTCCCGAGTGCTGGGATTACAGGCATGAGCCACCATGCCCGGCACTGTGGTATGTGGTACTGATTGCTGCTGGTTACCAAGGGATTGAACCCGGGTCCATGTGCTTGCAAAACAGGCACCAGAACCACTGGGCTAAATCCCCTGCCCTAAATCTAGTTTTTTAAGGAATCTCCGCATTGATCTCCATAGGGATTGAACCAGTCTACACTCCCACCAACAGTGGAGAAGGGTTCTTTTCTTCCCACAGCCTTACCAACATTTGTTGTTGGTTTACTTCATAATAGCCACCATTCTTTTTGGAGTGAGATGAAATCTCACTGTTGTTTCCATTTGCATCTCTTGAATGACCAAGTGATCGCAAACATTTCTTCATATGCTTCTTAGATGCTTTCACTTCATCCTCTGAAAAGTGTCTGTTCATTTTAGATGCCCATTTTTGAACTGGGTGTTTAAATTTGAGTTGGGTTTATCATTTTAAGCTCTTCATATGCCCTAGATAGTGACCCTTTGTCTGAGAAACTGCTGATAATTTTTTTTCCCATATTGTCAGTTGTCTTTTTGCTCTGCATGTGGTTTTTTTCTGCTGTGCAGAAGCTTTTTAATAAGATGAGATCCCAGTTGTTTATTCCTTCTGCTAGTTCTTATGCTGCAGAGGTTTTGTTCATAAAATCTTTTCCTAAGCCAATGTCTCCAAGAGTTCTACCTAATCTGATTTGCAGCAGGTTTAGTGTTTCTGTTTTAATATTTAGGTCTCTAGTCCACTTTTATTTTAGTTTAGTGTATAGAGAAAGAGATAGGTCTAGCTTTAGTCTATGGCAGGTTGAAAAAAAGAGGCTTTTTCCTCATTAAGGGTATTTGGCTCTTTTCCTCCTTGAAGATATTTGGCTCTTTTGTCATTGGAGCATGAGGTGCCTTAGTATATCTGAAATTATTTCTAGATCTTCTAATCTGTTCTAATCTTGAGAGAGTAGGGTTCAGCATTCCTACTCTTCACTTGAATGACCTGGCTTCTTCTTTAAGCATTTGATGGATATTTTTTCCTTAAATTCATGCTGGTGTTCCTAGACAGGGTTTCTCCACATGTGATCTATAGACATATAGAAGTTCTTAAAACCACAATGGGAAAACAGCTTCATAATAGCACTAAGGTGTTGTTTGTCTCTGTTACTGTTTGGATCAAAAATATACCCCAAAGGCCCATGTGTCCTTAAGTGGAGCTTTTGGAAGGTGATTGGATAATGGACAGAGAGAGCTGACTTGCTGATGTGTTGTCCCTGGAAGAGCTGTGCCACTGGAGAATGATAGACCTGGAATGGTCTATCTTCTTTCTTGGATTCTACTTTCTGGCTGCCATGACATGAACAACTCTTCTGAGGCAAGCACTCTCATGTGCCATTTCTGTGTTGGAAACCAACAAATATGGACTATAATCATAAACCAAAATAAACTTCTCCTTCTTAAATTCTCAATATTGAGTGCGATCATGATGTGTATATATAATGTACCAATAAAGATTCAAACTTACAAAAAATTGTGAGTGTTGAGCATTGTGTCTCAGTGAGCAGGAAACTGAGTAGAACAGGATAGTAACTGTGTTGGGATTTGTGCTGTGTGCAAAAATTACAGATAGGTCTCTGGGCAAGTTAACTTGAGCCAGATGCCTTCAAATTGAATTAGTAGCCAAAATTATTAATTTCATTTAGTCTGAACTACTGAGTATACATGTTTCAATATTTGGCCTGAAAAGATGTGACATGTCCTTAAAATACCTTTTCAAAGTTTTACGACACAGATTCAAAGTAAGTTGTTAAAAACTGAGGATATCTTCTGAACTCTTCCATTAGTGACTTCAATAATAACATTTTTCATAGCTATAGTACAGATAGAAAAGCCAGAAATTGACATTGGTTCATCCCAAACAGCTCTTCCAAGCAAGAAAACAGGACATTTGTTTAGAGTTTAAAGATAAATGGAAGTTCAAGAAGTGGTCACACTGGGGAGTGAGGGGCACTACAACAGAAGAAGTGATACAAATTGTGATTGAAGAAAAACAAGAATTTCGTTAAGTGATAAATCAAAAACTGCCACTCACTCAGGAGGGAGATGACTTTGGGGAGGGAAAACTACGCAGTGATAAAGGACTCCTGTGACATGAAAGAAGGTCTGAATTGTTTTTCCCCAAAAGGCACGTAGAGTCTGTTAAAGAGTTTTATACAGGTGAGTGGCATAGAGAAGTTTTTACCTGGAGCTGATCAGTCCCCAGGATACCTGGGAGAAATATGCCACTAGTGAACATTCTCAGCGATCCCCAGGACTAACCCACTTTTATTAGCAAGCAAAAGGGTCATGTGAAATGTCATTTGGAGGAACAGTAGCAGTTGGAAATATATTTAAAAATATTAACAGAACAAGTTAAACTTTCATAAGGGGAGTACATGAGAAAGAAGTATGTTAAACTTTGCAATAGAGGACCAAGTTAATGATGAACTAGTTCTTTCTGTATTCCTGTGAATTATCAAGAGCCTCCCAGGTTACTTGTTTTTTTCAAGGGATACACCACCTTCAATATGTTTCTGTCCTGGAGGCAAATATGATTTCAGCCACAATCATACTTTCTAGTTCCTGGTAGCTATGTGACCTAGTCCCCAACAGTCTTACTTCAGAATGATGGCAATGGATTTTTTTGAAGATTAGCAAGACTAGTGGTAGAAAGCCCATTAGGAAGTTTTGCAATAATCAAACTAATGCAAGATATAAGCATGGATTAGAAGAGAAATTTCAGAAATAGGTAAGAAACAAAATCTCTAAGGCCTACTTATTAGAGAGGTGGGAAAAAGGAAGGCTGTAGATGCCTAACATATTTCTAATTTTCATGGCCAGATTTAATGATAATTCCATATTGTTTTAAACTGAGTTTGGGGTTTGATTTTTTAAGAAGCATCAAAGGTATAGATAGCTTTAAAAATTAGGATAACTTTAAAGTATAGATAGTTTCAAGGTATAGATTCTGGTGAAGTAATGAATTACATGTATAAATTTGTGTGTTATTTACTCAAGAAGTTCTTAAAATTGTCTGACAGCATGAGGGAGAGTATGATATAATAATAATAATAATAATAATAATAATGATAATAATAATAAGGGATATAAGATAGAAATAAGATAAAAACAAATGTTGGAAGGAGAGCTGAAATACTATAGTGAGAGAGAGGAGAAAAGAAAACAACAGGAGAACAGTCAGTATGTTAAACACAGCACAACAGTCTAGGGCAGCAACATTCAGGCACTGTTCTTTCCAGAGTATTTTATGCTCTTAAGAATTAAGGATCTCAAATAATGTTTTTTGTGCATTTCTGTAAGCTATTCAATATATTAGAAATTTAAACTAAAGAAATTTAAATTTAGATATTTAAAATACATAAAATAATATTTTAACTTTAAAATAAAACAACCACAATATCATAAATGACATATTTTATTAAAAACTCATTTTAATACAAAAAGTAGCTGTAAATGAAGTACATTGATTTACATTTTTTCAAATCTTTTTTATGTTGGATTAGTATAATGTCCAGTTGGATTTATATATCTGTATGTGCATTCAATCTGTAGCTCTACATTGTTTTGATTGACGTATATGTAGAAAGTCTAGCCTCACATAGGTAAGTAGTTAGAAAATAAAGGAGAAGTTTCATGGTCTTTTAAATTAATTGAAATTTTGCTTTTATGATACATAAAAACACAAAATTATTGGAACTGAGAAATTCCATAAATTGGTGGGTCTTACTAGACGTTGTGGTTGGTGGTACACTGGATTAGGAAGATGGAACTACACTGAAAAGAGATTTAAAGGAAATATCATTATGTTTGCCTACCTTCTAAGTAACAAAAGTATATAATAAAGTCTAACCTTGGCAAAGCAGTATTATAGGCTTGATTGTATATTGGTGGACTAATTTGAAAGTTGCCAATGGTAAGAAACTGACATAAAAAGTAGTATTATGATACTCAGGAGTTTGGTAAAAGCAAACAGAAAGCTGTTCTGGGAAGGACAGTCCTGCACTACACAGACTTCCACTTTTGAAGACACATTCACAAACCCCGAACTACAAAAAACTCAAGGAAAAGATCTACTACATAGTGGGCCAGTGAAATGAGCAAATAGAAAGATTAAACTCTCCATCCAGGAGAGAAAAATATTTTCACTGATGTAATAGAACCAATGTGTTAATAAAGTGCATATATTTATTGATCAGATATATCAATGATTACATGATGAAGGCCATAATGGTGGTATCAAAATCATAAGATATCCCAAGATGCAAAAGGATGCATTCTCAGGAAAGGGGGGGATAAAAAGATATAACAGGTGGGTGTGAGCCTGTAACTAGAAGAACCTATTCAACTCTCACCTGAGGGTTAATCACCAATAACCAAGGTTAAAGGTGTCTCAGTGCCTAAGGTCTCATGTATGTTAATTAGAAAATGCATAATGCAGTTTAGAATACCCCAGACTCATTGCTTCAGCCAACAGACCAACAACTTCCTGGGTCTTATCCATTCAATCCTTTTCATATAGTTATTGCATTTGGAAGTGATGCATTCCCTGAATAGAAGTCTTAAATGTAGTGAATATACCCAAGTGACCTATTTTTAACTCCTCACCGGTGCTTCCTGGCCACCTAGCCCTTTTCCAAGTGGGAGTTGAGTCTCATGATAAAAAAATGTCTTCTGTTAATTATAGTTTGCAGAGCTTCCAGTCGCTCCCTAGGCCAGTGGCTCACCTAGAACTGACAGAGGTTAATCTTATTCAACCAGATGAGGAGTGAGATACCTGGGTTACTTTTTAGTGCCGGATGGGAAAGATCTGGGTCCTACATTCACTGTGAGGTACTTTGTCATTGTACTGACTTATCCATGTCTGGAGTCCAGAAAACAAGAACCAGCTTGTTTTAAAAAACTGTCAAAATATAGTCTTGGTTTGTGTCTTTTATGAATTCTGAGTCTCATATTTGTACTTAGCAGGAAGAATCAGAGAGAAAAAGTCTACCTTATCTTGTTTGGATTGGAAATCCTTTATTTATACATACCATGTATGACAACATAGGAGATATTCTTTCTTTTTCTTTATAGTATGCTAATATTTTTAACAAGAAAGAATATCCTCAGAATATTAGATAGGGATTGTTTGGCTGGGAAAAGGCAACACAGAATAAAAGAAGGATATATAGGTATAGAGACCCCAGTGGGCCTAATAAACTGTGTACAAACTGGCTTCGGGCCTTGCTCAACTCCTAAGCTATGTACCTGGCTTCTGTAAGATGAGTGATCTGACTTAAGTGAACTTTAGGTCCTTTCCAGCTCTCATTATGATAAGCTAATATCTGGAGTTCATTGTGGCTGAGAAGTCAGATTCCCTACAGAAATCCTCCCAGGAGCAAGGCAATTCCGTTTGTGGAAGACAGACAGAGAAGCCAGTTCTGTTACAGCCAGTTTATCCAGAACTACAATTTGATCATTTGTATACTAATAATTTCTTTGTTCTTTTGGTTCATAATTGCTGGTTAATCAAGTCTATGTTGTACATTTACTTGATGCTAGTATCACCTTCTCTAAAATATAAAATGAGCTGACTCTGTCCTCATGTTTTTCAGACACTCATTCAGCAATTTTGGCCAATAAATACACATTAAATAAAGTGAATAAGTAACTTGAGAGGTCGAGACATTAAATTGGTTTCGTTCTAGTGTGTGAAATACCTGCTCTGATTCTCAGAAAAACTACCCAGGAATTCTGGGCCCATTGTTTAAACACAGTGATCCCTAAAGCCTTAGCAAACATTCCACTGCTTGCCTCCAGGGGCCAGTTCCTGTTACTCTGCAAACTTTTTATCTTTAATACAGAAGGAAAACATGAACTACAATTGCTGTCACCTTATCTCTATTCATTGCATTGTAAAATTGGAAGAAGTTCTAGTTTGTCTCTTCCTCATGGAGTAACTAATTAGGCAACAGACCACTCGTGACCTTTGTTCCTAAGCCCCAACGAATCTCTGGATTCAACAACACTTTGTAGAATCTTGCTTTGTTAGTAGTTCAGTATCTAATTTCCTAGAGGCTACAGGTTTATCACCTAGGCTGTGAGAAGCAAATAAGCAGTTCTCTTACTTCCAGCTTTTGAGACCCTTGGAACCATGAAGGACCTTACAAGCAAAATGAGCAGCAATTGTAAATTTAGTCACAATATAACCTTAAGAGCAGGAAAGTAACTTCTTAAAGATTAAAAAATAAAAAAAAGAAGAAGAATGAATAGGAACTTAAGTTCTGTAGAAGGCAATGCATGGCAGCCCTGTGTGTGGCCAGTTTCAGGCCTCAGTGAAGGATGAGTCCAGCACAGGAAAGAGACCCTAGAAAATCCTTTGATACAAACTGCTTTTGTTTGACCCTAAAGAGAATGAGGCTGAGAGGATTTCCCCAAGATTGCCCAGGAAATGAGACTAGCATTGTGACCTCAATCAGACCAACCTCGATCAGTCTCACCCTCCAGAAACCAGCTGAAGGCTGTTGTCTAACTTTCTGATTTCTCTTAACTCACATGTATTCTCATCCTCAGTGTGCATCCTGCCTGCCCTGCCTGCCCTCCCATGCTGCTTTTACCCCCCATTTGGACATCTGTTTGATTAGATCACCCTCTGCTCTTCCTTGGTAACTCATAGGATTTCAGTGTCTTTATCTTTATTAAATCTGGACCTATTTTTAATCCTTTCTATTTTATTGCTATACATATTAACCATTTTATATTTATCTTTCTAAAATAGAGCACATTTATTGAATTGCCCCATGACTCTGTATCATTTACTGTCTGATTTAAGTACTAACAATGAAGGGAACTGATTTTTGCTCTGATACAAACTCTTGTTCTCCTTTATTTTTCTTAATCTTTCCTTTCTGCCTTCTTTTCCTCCACTTCTCCCTCTTCCTCTTTTCTTTGCTTCTATTCTTCTTTCCCCCTTAGTGCATCCTCTTTCCTTCCTTCCTTTGTCCTTGCTGACCCTCCATGCCTTCCTCCTGCTTCCTTCTTTTTCTCCAGTTAATACTGTGTGTGTGTGTGTGTGTGTAAAGACTATATAGAAAAATAAGCCTCAAACAACAGAAACATAATGCTCACTGTTTCCTGCTCTCAGCTTTACTCCATGCAGAATGACAAGCTAAAAGTAACAAACTGAATGCCTATCTCCAAGTAAAGTTTTCTTTAAGAAGTTGAATTTTGCCTCCTCATCCCACCAAGGCAAACCCTGAATGCAGTGGAAACAGAGAGTGGGGCCAGGATAGCACAGTGAAGGGTAAAATTTTGAAAAATTCAGGAAGACCAGCCTTTGTACACTGTATCAGAATGTTTTAAATCCTGAGGTTTTTCATGGGGAATGGTTTAATGGGGTCCCCAGGAAAGAAGGTCAGAGGTGCCTAGTTTTCACAGATAGTACAGTTCAGGCTGCTGGGCCACTTCCCTCCTCTCCCCTAAGACCAGACAACACCCTTGGCTCACCCCTTGATGTTTTCTCTAAAGTCTACTACCCTATCTAAGGATAGAGATAAAATAAAACAGGACTCATGCATGCTAATTCTATCACATAATTTATAGTAACATTTTTTCACTTAAAACTTAGTGAAGGTCCACGCATATGGTCTGCATCTCCTACATCCGATTATGACTGATGTGTACAATAGACACAGTCAACATGACTCAGCTTCTATGAGTCATGTCATTAGTCCTCCCCTGGAAGAGGTGTCCTGGATCCACTGCAACACTTAAAAATTTTTAAACCCTATTGCTCAGCACTTGTGCCATTTGCCTTTCCACTGGCGTGACCACACTCATTCTGAGCATAGTGTTGCCTAGTTAATCTTTGCTATGCTTCCTTATCACGGTGTGCCTTGTCCAATTCTGTTTGTCTCACACAAGAACCTAGAAACCTGTCTGGGACCCCTTCACCTACAGGAACACACACACACACACACACACACACACACACACACACACACACACACATTATATTTCACAATGGACCCCATTTCTCACAGCTATATATAATCAAAACAGCCAGCCAACTGAGGGATGATACCTATTAACCAGAAGCGTCAGGGTCTGTAGGTGCCAAGAGAAGTGTTTTCTAGGGTAAATGCTTTCCTAAAGCAGCATGCACAGCAAAGGAGTGGAAAAAAGAATTCTGCTTTCAGTCTACTAGTGCAGGTGCTGTACTGAAAATCTGAGCTACATGGAAAACTCAAAATATTCGGCAATTAATAAGTGTTTCTCTTATTGTTAATCATTTTTGGAACTGTATGAGGAATCTTCTGGAACCGTGGAACAGGAGGATTCACTGAAGTTGTATTTGTAAGATCAATCAGTTCCAGCCCCGAGTAAGCCAACTCCTACATGTTACTGCAGGAACAATTCCCACAACCAAGACCATTTGTGACATTGTACTATGCTGGGATAGTTCTAGGCAGGTAGTAGATGCCTAATAAATACTGGTGTTATCCCAAGGAAGACTGTTGATGAGTGTCTGTGAGGAGGAAACGCAAGTGAAGCCTGAGAGATAAAATAAAACAAAAGCCCACTTTTTTCTTGTTCTCCATCCTTAGGTTTGGCAACTGCACGTTCTTTCTTAGAGTGACATCAGCTAATTCTTCAGTCCACTCAGAACTCTAAGCACCTTCCCTGATACATGCAGTTGAGATATGTCCTCAGTGGATGGACTGAAAGTAGCAGGTTTGAGGAAGGTTGATTTGTTTTCTGAATTACAAAGCTTGATGAAAATATACTGGATGTTTAAATTTTAGAGATTCATAGCAGTAAAAATCACATTAGAATCAATATCTTTTGAAATCTTCCCTCTTCTCTGCTCAAAACATAATTATTCTGTCATTTACTTGTCACTTTCTGAAACAATTTTGGAAGTTCTCTGTTGTGAATATCCTTTTTAGGTATGATAAAAAAAATCAGTGTATGCTGCTGCTGTGAAAGGCAAGTTAGTAAAAACACTAAGCTATGCAATCAGTCTTATTCACTGGAACTAGAGCTACATGATATTTTGTGCTTCTTAAAATTAAAGATGACCATGAAAGGTAGATGTTCTGAGTAGACACAGGATCTTGAACTAGCCAACTAAATGTACTCATGAGAGTATTTCCAGAACTGCTTCAGAGAGTTTCATGAAGATGGAATAAGTGTGTTTAAAGCAAGGGGGAAATCATCCAAGTAAGGTTCATTGGTGAAGGGTCTTTTACTGTAGTAATTTTAAAAATTTAAACACATACAACATGTTTTGATCACACTTTGTAATCACACTTTTCATTTGTGCAGTGACAAACATAAAGGAGAAGTAAAAAAAGTAGATTTTTCTTCATTGATTTTAATTTACTTGATATTTTACTTACACTTTGCTGAGCTATGCTTTAAAAAAAGTATCCTCCATAAAACCTTGTGTGAAGGGCTCTGTTCTCACTCTCCAATGATACTGTAAGGTTGTAGAACTTTTAAAAATGGTGTTTAGTTGGAAGTCTTCTACACATAGGATACATGCTTTTGAAGAGAATATTGGAAAGACGGCCTCCTTCTTTCCCTCTCCATCTCCTGGCCAATGTGAAGTGAGCAGGTTGCGGGACCCCAAGCTCTCAGCCTTATGTACTGCCTTGCCAAAGGCCATTTTTTTCATAAAATATAATCTCTAAATCTATGAGGCAAAACAAACCAACTCTAAACCTTCCTGTATTCATAGAAAGGTAAGCTACTGCAGTCACTATGGACATCATAGGGGGTTTCTCAAAAAACTAAAAGTAGGGTTATCATTTAGCCCAAACACACTACTCGGGTATCTACAGTGAACATACACAGTGATATGTGCCCTATATATTTATTATAGAATACTTCACTGTAGCAAAGCTGTGGGGACAGTTTCAGCTCCACTCAACAGGTCAATGAATAAAGAACCCATCATCCATATGGAAAGGAAAGATTGGTTCAGCCACAAGGAACAAAGAAATCATGTAATTTGGAAAATAGATTTACAGACCATCATATTAATGAAATAAGCCAGATTTAGAAAGTGGATACTGCATATTATCTATTCTGTGAGAAACCAAATAAGTACATTGGCAAAAAATAGTGATGATAGGACTATAAGACTTAGAGTTTTGGAGTTGGGAAATTGAACAGTGGGAGGGAAAACCTGGGGGGGGGGTGGAGGAAATGGGAGAGAAAAAGATATGTTAAATTCATGTACCAATTTCAAAAATTAACTTCAACATTCTGCATTCTCAACATGCATTAACAATCAAATAAATGAAATTAAAAACATTAAATGAACTTTTAAGGGTTGATTTCTCCAGTATCTTCTGATAGTGTCAGAACTCTCATATTGTAACACATACTCTAAAGCAAATTATCATAAATGTTGTGCCATAACCTAATAACCAATTTATTTGTAATTCTGTGGGTCACATAATGCATCAGGGAAGAGCGGGGTTTCTTTTATATTCACCATAATATCATTTATGTTTGAGAAGTCGAAGCTCTTTAACTCACAGGTCTGGTGATATCTCTGCTGGGGAATCTAGACTGGTTTGGGGCTGGTGTCGGTGAGAGACCAGTGCAAATGACTGAGGTTCTCAGTGTTGGTTGGCTATGGATATTTTTCTGTTATATCAGGATCTCTTCTCTTCCAAACTTATCTCCTTGTGATCTCTCCATATGATCTATCTAGTAAGGTAGTGGGATATTTATGTGGAGGCTTCCAATAAATACAAATCAAAGAGACTATGTCTGCTTAAAATTTAGGCCTCAAATAATAACAATAGTATTATTCTTTTTTAAGTTAACTAAATCTTGGTAGTTATTTTAGACCTAGAGATAACTTGAACAGAACTCAGAGTATACATATATAGGTGATGTTGAAATCTGGCTCAAATGTTCTGCTGGTAGATAACTATAGGACAACAAGGACAGAATTGTATACACACACACACACACACACACACACACACACACACACACACACACACACATCCCTCAGTGCACAGAGCCTTGAAACTGGCCAAGCTCAGATCACCTGTTATCACCCCATGTCTTGACCATTCAGGCTTCAGCCAATCAACAGGTTACACATAGAGACATGCTTATGACTGCCCTCAACTGCATGTATAAAAGCAACACCCCTGCTCAATAAAGATGGATTCTCTGAAATCATCCCCGGAGTCTGCATCCCATCTCCATGCCTCACTTTCTTTGTCTAGGTCAAGATACCAACGCAAAACCAACCACACTCATATACCCTACTCACTAGAGTTCTTCTGATTATTAACATCTTGTATTCATGTGGTGAATTTGGTCATGTGTGATGAACCAAGAGGGATATGTCATTAAATCAATTTGTAATTTACAATAAGATTCATTACTTTTTTTTAAAGCATGGACATATACTGACAAAAGAACTAGCAAATATTTAAGGAAAGAAGTATGTAGTTTCTATAACTAGCTTGTTTAGAAAGTTATTACCAATTAAAATCTTAGAATGAGAAAAATTTTAAAAATTTATTTCAATTTGGAATAAAGTAAGAAAGGCACTTTTTTTGACTCTTCAAATCTTTATTGGTACATTATGATACACATCGTCATCACATTCAACATTGTTTGTACCAGAATATGACATGACTTGATTCTCATTTTTTCCCATTCCCCCACCCATCCTGCAACCCCCCTAAACATAAGCTTTGTTTCTTTTTTTAAAAATTACTATCAAGTTCTTTTTACTTTCATTATTTCATCTCATTCCACAAAGAAAAACACTTTTAAAAAGTATTCTGTATCACATTTTAAAGTTGTGTTTATTTTTCTTAATACATGTTTGCAGAACACAGGTATTACCATCACTGAGAGGAGTTGGTGCGTGTACATAATTCATCTTAATTCTTTTTCATTCACTTCCTCTTCCCTTCCTCCACCTACTTTCAATATCCTGGTGATCTTCTCTTTTAAAAAACTTACTCTCTTCATTTCCTATAATCTTTCTTATTTAACTTGAGGGTCTCCTATCAGAGAAACCATCCAAATTTATGCCTGTGTGTCTGACTTACTTCACTTAACATTATATTCTCAACATACATCCTTTTTTCCCAAACAATTCAAGTTTATCCTTCTTTATTGCATAACAGTTCAGTGGATCCTTAACTTATGAATCTGATTGGTTCTTAAGAACTGTTTTTAACTAAACTGATGTGGCTGAGATTTGGATGTTCACCTAGGTACGTGCTATCGATAACAAGAGGCAGGTGAACCTTCCATTCTTCTAATTAATCCAAGTTGTTCATAGGTCAGACTGGTCATAACTTGGGGGTCCAGTGGACTCCACTGTGTATAAATTTATATACTTACTTATACTGTATGTTTATACTGTGTATAAATACTACATTTTTATCCATTAACCTGTTGATAGACATTTGATCTGCTTCCAAGGTTTAGCTATAATGAATTGTGCTGCTTTAAATATGGATATGCAATGCTGCTATAATATGAGGTCTTTAACTATTACAAGAAAATACCTAGAAAGGTAATAGCTAAGTCAAATGGAATACCTATTTTTAGTTTCCCTGAGGAATTTCTACAGTGGTTGTACTAGTTTATATTCTCACCAACAAAATAGGTTTTTTTTTTTCCCCCACAGCCTCATCAGCATTTGTTAATATTTGATTTCTTGATGATAGTTATTCCTTTTTGAGTAAGTGGATACTCAGTGGGGCTTTGTATTTTTTTAGTACATGTTTGTAGTACATGCATCTTATGATCATCTTGGGAAGTAGGTATATGTACATAATACAACTTGCTTCCTTTTAAAAAAAAATCCCATCTCTCTTCCTTACTCTAATTCCTTTTTTATTCTTATTGACTTTTTACTTGTTTACCTTTTTGCTGGTTTGTAAATTTTACCTGAAAACAGTTATTGTACTATAAAAAATGAACCCAGGCAGGTGTGATGTCACACACCTGTGATGCCAGCACTTGAGCAGCTGAGGCAGGAGGGTTGCCATGATATTGCAGAGGACTATTGATTATGCTCAAAGCAGACAAAAAAATGGGGATTGAGTCATGCTATGTACTGGCAAAATTCTCTATGTTGATTGTGATCATAACATATATTTAAAATGTACCAATAAAAGTGATTTTTAAAACAGAGTCAACACCACAACTGGCTTGTTTTGAAAGTGAATTTGGGTGAAGTCTACGTGCTGAGGTCAGCGTGACTGGCATCAAAATTCCATTCCTGTAATAAACCTTCTGACTAGAAGGACAATGTTCTAATTACAGCCATGTATTCTGTCTACCCTACTCTTAATTTGAGAATGCTTTGTCTTGTCCTTTACAAGCCTTGTTTACATTAATTTCTATAGAAACCACACGTAACTGGACTTTATCTCAAGTGATTGATAATAAAAATGAGTACCCATGACTAGACAGGGCCTTTGTCGGTTGTACCTGCTTTGGTCATCTTGGCATCCTGCTTTCTGTCTCTTAGTTCTGTCTCTTAGTGCATTTTTTTCTCAGCCCTGCATCTTACACTAGGTAGGTGGGACTGGAGTCTTACTGTAGTGGTCCCCAGTAAGTTGGAAGTCAGCCTGGGCTATAGATGTGAGTTTGAGGCTATCTTGAGCTTTGTAGCAAGACCCCTTTTATCCTTGCTTAGACATTGTCCTATAGTTTTGCAAGATATTACTCTTGTAAGAAACTGACTAAAGAGTTATTATAAATTGCGCTACTCTAAGCATAAACCCACATGTATCTCTATAATATGATAATTTTAATTTTAACTTGTTGGGAGAGAATCCTAGGAGAGATTGGGGCAAATGAAATCAGTCGAGGCCAATGGAATTTCTATTTTCAGTCTTTGAGCTATCTCCACTTTGATTTTCATAGTTGTACTAGTTTTTATCTATCTGTTTCTTTTCTAAGAGTCTCTTTGGTTTGTCTTGTATTCTGAGTTGCTACTTTGAACATAGCAAGACAGAGCATGCTAACTGTTATTCTCTTATTATTTTGCTGTGAAATTTTATTTTGACATTTTTGTACCAGAATTTTGCTTTTGAGATTCGTCTGCATTTTTATGCATCCTATTTATTTTGTTTATTTTTGATGATGAGTAATGTCCCATCACATGAATGCAATATAGGTATGTAGTAGTTTTTCCTCTTCATGGGCATTAGTATACAGGGCTTATAGTGGACATATTTTCAATTGTCTTAGGTAATATTTGGGTGGGTTTGCTGTATGACTTAATCTTTGACAGACAATGCAGATTTAATCTTTGACAGTTTTCCAAAGTGACCACTATAGAAGAGTTCTGGTTGTTCTCTCTCCTTGCCAACTTGTTGTAGACATTCTTTCTCCTTGACTTATTCTAATGGGTGTGACATGGTATGTCTTTGTGTTTTTAAGTCACAGTACTCTAATGACTAATGGTGTTATCAACATTGTTAAATGCTTGTTTGTCATTCATACATAGTCTTTAAAGAAGTAATAGTTCAAATATTTTGCCCATTTCTCCATCTTTAACTGTTTCAGTAGTAGTTCTC
>PVIR01021375.1:0-29478 GCA_004026965.1 Petromus typicus
TTGGCCCAGCTGCCATAAAATAATTAGCTTTGCTATGCCATTCCATTCTGTTTTGTTTTGGCCTTGAATCTAGTCAAGTATGGATCATTCTGAAATTAGAAGTTAAGTATTTCACTTCCTCCTACAACTTGTGAGTGTTGTGTACTGTGTCCCATTAAAATAAAATAGAGAAAATTGGTACTAGTTTTTATGTTGTTAGTGTGACTATATGTAACCATGTTCTCCAGAAGATTTTAGAATTTATTTGTGGGAAGAGTTTATTAAAGTTTGGACAATATTGGAAACCCCCAGAGTAGTATAAACAGAGCTTGGTTAATTATTATGATCAAGTTCTGAAGACCAGACCACTGTAATCGGGTCAGTAGAGTTCATACTCATGAAGTTTCAGACAGGGCTGAGACCTTTATTGAGAACTGAACTAGAGGATATGCATGTTATTCTCTGAAAACAAATATGTTATCATTTTATTGTGTATTGAGACTTATAGGAAACTAAGTTTAAGCTGTATAAAATAATAGATCTGAGAAAAAAAAATCTATAACACTCTGACACTCAGGCAATGACATGGTTACTGGCACTGCACCCATTTTATCAGATTTATTTTGGAAATCTGAGGCAAATCATAAAGCAAAAGTATTAGAAAAAGTTAAATTTGTGGCCTAAATCTATCACATGTATAATTAGGGTCAATGGAGGTATGGTAACTGAAAAAAATGGCACCATAAATATAAACAAAGAACTCAGTACAAGGAAGAGGAAAATGATGTCTTGAAGGAGTCTCAAATATCAGCCAGTTCAAGGATACAAAAGCTAAATGACCCTTTTCTGTTTTAACTTTGGTGTCTAATATTTTGTCTCAGCTGAGATATATTCTAAAACAATAAGCGTTTGTGATCATACATCCTTAATCCCAGTATCGCATGCTTAACGTGAGCATTCACACACCAGAAAATTCCAGAGTCCCATCTATTATGACATGGATGAGGGGGAGGTGATCTAGATACAAGGCATAACACAACTTTAAGAGAGAGAGAGAGAAAAAAAAGGGAATTTGAATATTTTGTGTCTTCTAAAAATGGTTTTATTTTATTTCTTCTTCTGAGCTGACATGCTCACCTTCAGAAAAGAAAACCTTTTCTATTCAGGTTATATTTCATATTATCTATCATTTCAGTTGTGGATAAGTTTCATGTCACTTTTCCAATGACTGAGAGGAGAGTCAAAAATTTTTCATAAACTTTGTTTTCTTTTTTTAAAAATTTAAAATTGCTTGTGCAGGATGAGGACACTTCAGGGTCCCTATGAAGAACTAAATGACTTATTAAATCAAATAGAAAGTCTTGGTTGCATAGCTAAGGGATTCAGGAAACTTTATTGCAAGTTTTATTCCCACATTATTTAACAGGCTTAAAATAACTGGTTTCTTCCACAGGTCTCTCTACCCTCCTCTGTCTCTCTACTCATTTAACCTGTGTGAATATACAGAGTTGGCAAACTCAAACTGGGTCAAATCCCATAGCTCAAGTTCAGAACCTTCCATTTCTTTCCCTTATAACTTCTTTGTTTTATGATGAGCAGGAGAAAGTTTTTAAATGTGCCCTTCTTTGAATAGAAATTTAGTGAACAATATATTTTTTGTTTTTATATTTTCTTCTCTCTTATGTTAAATAAATATAGTTATAAATAGAATAAATAGAATATTTCCCCCCAAAATGTGACCACATTAAAACTTTGATTATACAATTAAAATATAAATAGAAGTGTTTTCTAAGCACAAAATTTTAGCACCTTCTAGAACATTCTGGGAAAATGATACATTAAGAAGCCTGTGAAATATGTCTCCCTATCTAGAGAACAGTATCATGGGCAGAAACTTTTTGATATAATGGTTTTTGAAACTCTGTAATCTATATAATTATTCTCATCTCCAGAGGAACTAAAACTGTGATTAATTTTAATCAACCTGAACTCTAAGCTTAAGAGTATTCCCTTACCCCAATACTGAGTTCAGTATTTTTCATGATTCTCAGGAGAAGCTTTTGTACAACTGAAAGGAAAAAAAAATATCATCTTCTCCAAATACCAAAAATTGATGCTCTGGTTGATTGTGGCCATTTTTTGCCTTATTAACACATTAAGTATTAAAAAGAATAGTAAGTCCTTACAAATATATACCTCTACTAAAGTCACTCAAAATATATTTTACATCATTACTCTATGTTGATACAGTATAAGCAACATGAAGATGCATCCATCAATTCTAAAACCTCTCCTCATTTACCATTCCTTCCTTTTCTTTCCCTCCTTAGTTCCCCTTATTCCTTAAACATTTTCTTCCTATTTCACAACATGTATTGTACATTATGATCCTCACTCATACTTTTAGTTTCAGATAAATTTAGACCACAGACATTATCCTAGATTTATATATCTAGGTCCTATTTATTTCACCTACGAGTATGGCTTCAATGTGCATCATTTTAGCTATAAATCTCTCAAGTTTCTAAATTTTATGGCTGAGGAGTACTTAATTTTCTTAAAAACTACTTATTTATTCAGTCACTTGTTTATAGGTATTTTGGTTGTTTCCATGATATAGCATACAAATTGAGGTATTATAAACATGAGTACACACATATTGCTGTTGTATGATGATTTAAATTATTTTTTAATTTGTCTTTATTTTTACATTATATATACACACCATGCTCACATTCAACATTCAAGAGTTTTGCCTAACCTGTTTTGCAGTAGGTTCAGAGTGTCTGTTTTAACATTTAGGTCTCTAATCCACTTTGATTTCAGCTTGACGCACTGTGAAAGAGATAGGTCTACCTGTAGTATCTGGCAGGTAAAAGCCCAGCTTTTCCAGCACCATTTATTATTGAGAATTTGTACTAGTATATGACATGTCTTAATTCTCATTTTTTTCCACCCCTACTCACCCTACAACCTCCCACCCCCTAAATGCTTAAGCATTGTTTCTGTTTTTTATTACCATCACATTATTTTCCCCCTCATTACTTACTACAACATCCACCTCCTTTTAAATATTTTCTGTTTCACAATATCTATGTTATATTGTAGAACTCTTTATATCTTCATTTTCTCATATCAGAGAAAAGATATGATATTTACACATCAGTGAGCTATTTACTTCATTTATGAGGATGTCCTGCAGGTACATCCATTTTCAGATAAATGACTCAAACTTATCATTTTTTATGACACAGTAATACTCCATTCTATAAAAGAACCACATCTTTATCCAATTTTCTGTTGATGGACATTTTTGTTGTTTTCAAGAAATAGTGGAGAAGTGTTCCTTTTTCTCTGCAGCCTCATCAACATTTGTTGCTGGCAGATTCTGAAATAGCAGCCATTCTTCATGGAGTGAGATGAAATCTCAGTGTTGTTTTCATCTGTATCTCTCAAATGACCAGTGATGTTGAGCATTTCTTCATATACTTGTTAGCTACTCTTACTTCTTCTTCTGAAAAGTATATATTCATTTCAGATGTCTATTTTTGAATCAGTTCTTTAAATTTGGGTGGGCTGATATTTGTAAGCTCTTTATATATTCTAGATAGTAACCCTTTGTCTGAGAAACAGGTGGTAAAGATTCTTTCCCATAATGTTGGGTGCCTTTTTGCTCTGTTAGTAGATTCCTTTGCTGTGCAGAAGGTTTTTAATAAGATGAAATCCCACTTGTTGATTTCTTCTGATAGTTATCATGCTATAGAGTCTGTTCAGAAAGTCTTTCCTTAAGCCAATGTCTTCAAGAGTTTTGCCTAACCTGTTTTGTAGCAGGTTCAAAGTGTCTGTTTTAACATTTAGGTCTCTAATCCACTTTGATTTCAGCTTGATACACTGTGAAAGAGATAGGTCTAGCTATAGTATCTGACAGGTTAAAGCCCAGCTTTTCCAGCACCATTTATTAAACAGACTACCTTTTCTCCATTTAGGGTTTTTGGCTCCTTTGTCAAAGATGAAGTGACTCAGTGTATCTGGAGTTGTTTCTGGATCTTCTAATCTACTCCACTGGTCCTCAGGTCTGTTACTTTAGTAGTACCATGCAGTTTTTATCACAGTGGCTTTGTAGTATATTTTAAAATTATGAATCATAACATCCCCCACTATATACTTGTTGCTTAAAATTGCTTTCACTATCTAGGTCTTTTGTGGCTCTAGATGAAATTTTGGATTATTTTCTCTAGATCTTTTAAATATGCTGTTGGGATTTCAACTGGGATTGCACTGAATCTATATAGTATTTGTGAAAGTATAGCCATTTTGACAAAGGTTCTTCCTACTCAGGAACAAGGGATGCCCTTCCATTTTCTGATATCTTCTATCTCCTTTTTCAGACTGCTGTAGTTTTCTGAGTTTTCTTTCACCTCCTTTGCTAGATTGATTCGTAGATATTTCATGTTTTTGTGAAAGTGGTTGACACAATTTCTTTCTTGGTGAGTCTATTGTTTGTGAAGTACATACAATAATGAACATGAACTTTGAAAATTTGTACATCAGTAAAATGGAAAATGTAGAAGAAATGGATAGATTTCTAGACACATATGAACTTCAAAAGTTAAATGAAAAAATATATAGAAATGTTAAATATCTCAATATCAATCTCTGAAATTGAAAATGTAATAATAATAATAATAATAATAATAATAATAATAATAATAGTAATAATAACCTACCAACAAAGAGAAGCCCTGGTCCTGATGGCTTTACTGTTGAATTCTACAAAACTTTTAAAGAAGATTTAATGCCACTACGTCTCAAACTCTTTAATTAAATTGAATGGGGAAGAGTATTCCCAAATTATTTTCTGAAGCAACTATTACCTTGCTTCCAAAACAGAGAAAGATCCAACTAAAAAAGGGAACTACAGGCCAATCTCCTTAATGAACATTGATGTAAAAATCTTCAATAAAATATTGTCAAACAGAATAGATAGAATCATCAAAAAGATTATATACCTTGACCAGGTTGGCTTTATTCTACGGATGCAAGGATGGTTCAACATATGTAAATCAATAAATGTAAGACATTATATTAATAGACTTAAGCACAGAACCATATGGTCATCTCAATTGATATAGAAAAAGCATTTGACAAAATATAACACCTAATCATGATCAAAACCCTACAGAAAATCAGAATAGATGGAGTCTATCTCAAACTAATAAAAAACTCTTTATGAGAAATAAACATCCAACATCATAATAAATGGTCAAAAACTGGAACTTTTTACACTAAGACTAGGAATGAGACAAGGATGTCCACTCTCACTACTCCTGTTCAATATAGTACTGGAAACATTAGCTACAACAATTAGGCAAGAGAAAGAAATGAAAGGGATAAAGATAGAGAAGGAAGACATTAACTGTCATTATTTGCTGATGAATGATACTCTATATAGAGGATCTTAAAAACTCAACCAAAAAACTGCTAGACTTAATTGCCAAATTAAGTAGCAGAGCTGGATACAAGGTCTATGCTCAAAAAATTAATTTTTTGATAATTAACTTAGAGAGTCAAATGAGACCTCTAGTCTTACATTTCTGAAGAATATCCACACTGATTACCATAGTGGTGGCACTAGTTTCCATTCCAGCCAACAGTGAAAAAGGGTTCCTTTTTCCAAGAGTACATCAGCATT
The DNA here is from genome assembly GCA_004026965.1 of Petromus typicus. Taxonomy (NCBI): domain Eukaryota; kingdom Metazoa; phylum Chordata; class Mammalia; order Rodentia; family Petromuridae; genus Petromus; species Petromus typicus. The sequence continues at coordinate 5,672 of PVIR01021375.1, forward strand.
TGTTATTAGTTGATTTCCTCATAACTTTCATTCTTTCTGGAGTGAGGTGGAATCTCAGATTTGTTTTCATTTGCATGTTTTGAATGACCTGTGATTCTGGATTTTTTTTTTTTTAATTCATTTTGTAGCATATTTTCACAGAGCCAGAACACAGCTTCTGGCAGCCACTATTTCAGTGTCTCTCCACTGTGAATGGCCCCTCCCCTTCTCCTTGAAGTGACTTTCAGTGCATTTGAAAGCAAATCACCATTTTTCATTGTTTGGTTTTTCTCACTTTGAAAGATGGACATGGAAGATAAGGTTATTCAAAATCCATTGCATATATGGAGAAAATATAAGTGACTAGAGATATCTAAGGAAAGTATCAAGCTCAGAAAGGCTGATCAAACATTATTTATATCTCAGAATTATGGTATCTCCTAGATAGCATATATCAATATAGCAAAAGTAGTACTAATAACCAAAGACACAAACTAAATAACAATAATAAAATGTCAAAACATAAGATATACAAATAGCAAAATAAGAACCATTCACTACAAAAATATCTGGACAATAGAAACTGTCTCTTGCAAATATCTGATGGATGATCTATTGGACAAAGAGTACAAAATAACTATTTGTATTAAAAATGTTCAAAGAAATGAAGGAAGATGTGGAAAAAAGTTAAATAAAATGAATGAAAAATATTAGAAGAGACATCCCCACCCAAAACAAACAAACAAACAAACAAACAAAAACCCTAAAAGTAATTTCTGGAGATATTTCAGTGACTTAAGCAAAAAATTCACTGGAGGGATTCAAAATGTGCAAGAATTAATGAGTGAATTGGAGAAAGGATAATAGAAGTTATCAATTTTTTCTAACTTTTCCTTCTGAAGAACAGAAGGGAAAATGACTGAAAAATATTAAACTGAGAATAAAGGAACTTAAAACATCATCACATACTCCAAATAAATAAAGCTTCAGTTATGATTAAAAAGAGAAGCTAATTCAAGATTTTTTGAGTCTCCTTTTTTCCTGAGTTTCTAATCAATATTTTTTAATTTAGTTCATTTCTACAGAAAGTATATGTTACAGTCAATTTAGGAACAGTAAAAAAAAATGCTACTCCAGAAACAAGTCATTAAATGACTGATCAAAACTTTTGCATACTCATCTTCACAAACCACTTTAACCAAATGCCAACAGATGCTTCTGTGAAACAAGTGAAGATGGGAATGATTATGTATCTTTCTTCTGAAAAGTGTAGCACTAGCTCTCCCACGGTACCATTTTTTCTTCCATTTTGAAAAAAATCATCAGGTTCCTAGAAACTGTGCTCTTTATCCTTCCACATCTTCAGAAAGCTCAATTAGAAAGAATTCAGACTTTACACATGTAACACAAAAAGTTCTGATAGGAAAATCTAGTGAAGAGATGATAGAGGAGGCTGAGCTTCCCCCATACCAGACTTCAAGATAAGGATTTGATTGCAAGTAGTTTACACAGAAAGTGAATCCAATATAAAAATTAAATATACATATGAGGATAAGGTAAAACCACTGCAAATTTGTAATATAGAAACTGGATATCAGCCCTGTGGCGACAGTAGGTACCATACTTCCCAGATATCATATTTGAGGGTGAACTATATGGTCATGTATCTTCTAATGTTCTCCTATGTCTGGCCTGGGGAAGATCATAAGGTAGGTAATTGTGGCAAGCCTTCCCTTTGGCCAAGTATGCTCCAAGTAAAGAATTATTTTATGTACACTGACCAGAGACTTTGAAAATAGAACTGTTACCTGGAAAAGAAAGCTAAGAGCAAAGAGAGTAATTTTAAGGCACCAACTGTGTCTGTTCCCTAGTTGACTTCTTTCAAGCATTAATAGCTGGAGGATTAGAGAAATGAGGAGAGAAAGAGTAGATGAGAGAGAAAATAAAAGAGAGACATAGAGATATAAGAAAAGTAGAGATGTCACTTCCTATATACTCATCTCTCTTCACTTCAGGCAGGACACCATTTTCTCCATTTATTTCCTCTTATGTCATAATTAGGATATTAACATTCTTTATCTCATGAGGCATGTAGTTAACTAAGCTGATACATGTAAAACATTTACAACAGTATCCGGCTATAATAGGGGCTTGATAAATGACTCAGATCTGGCTTATGTACCACACTGAAACTATACTGGCAAGTTTCTTCTCTCCTAATACATAAATACATTGTCCCCAGTGTAACAGAGATACAAGAATCCTGAGTGAGTCCTGCCTCTCTGTGGTAAAAAGATCTTAGGCACTTAGCTGGGGCCCACCTCCTACCATGCTCCTAAAACTTCCTTTCCAGGAACTACTATCCATATGGAGCAATATGTGTGAATAGCAGGCTGGATTAGTCAGATGTCTGCAAACTAGAGCTGTACTAGGGCATCTGGCTTTACAGTGGTGAGATCCCAAAGATCCTAACACATTAGTTACAGTGCTGGTACTTAGCTTCAGAAACCACACCAAAGGTATTGTAAATGAAGGCCTAACATGATCATCTGAGCACATTTAGACTCCCTCTTCATTATCACTGCAAAGGCCTTGAACTGGAGAAAGACTATGTAGATTCTCTGTATATGGTATCTCAGATCCTGTGAGACTCTTCAGAGTACCGATGTCTAATTCTAACCTGCCTTGAGTCATATATGGCATACTTCCCACTAACGGTTGGCCTCTCATGTGGGCCTGCTTCCAGGCCTGATCCTGCTTTCTCTTGTGCTTCCTATATGGTTGGCTCATCCTAGGGCTTAGCAGGTACCAATAATTGCTCTCCTGTGAAATGGGTGGAAAAAGGTAATCTTGGCATGTTGGAAAAGAAGACTTCTTTATTTTAGTGATTCTTTTTAATTTTTTTTTAGTTAAATGTTTGCTGATGTTAGTCTTTTTAAAAATATACATTTATGTTTGGTGGAACTAAATTTAGCTATAAAACAGAGTAGGAAATGCAAAAGGTGACACATTTCTTAAGGGTATACAGTAAACCACTTGCCCATACCCACAGTATTTTTTAACTTCATTAATGATCTGGTTGAATGAACATGAACAGCATGCTTCATCATCTTTTTGGTAACTGTATAAAATTTCACAAATAATACCCCTTTTAATATAGAACTCGGTTAGCTTAAAGGAGCATTTAAGAAAAATCATGCTTCATTGCTCTCTTTCTGAAATAACTAGTGGTTTTTGCATTTTAGCAAACTTTGCATTTGTATATGGCTGTACAGAAGTGGATATCTAGCTGAAAAACAAATAAAGACAAACATTCTAATAATAGCTTTATAAATATTATTTCTCCATAATATTCTGTGTCTATCTCCCATTGTGTTTGTCATTTATATAAGAAATCAGTTAACAGCTATACAACCTAAGTGTCTAGCCCTTGGGTCTACAAGCTAATCCAGATGGACAGCAGAGATCTAGAAGGTTCTGAGAAGTCTAGAGTAAAGGAAATCAGTTGATTCATTGCATATTTGTAAATTACTATGTGTCTGTCAGGATCTGAGTTCTCAGGTTGGATCCATGCCACTTTCTACTTTAAAAAATATTAGTATACATTTACAGTACATAATGTTTTCATTCCTTGTGGAGAATACAAGTATTTGATACAACCCACAACTGAAAGGAGGAAGTAATTGAATGATCTTATGACTTCAGGGAACTCATTTCACAGTCAGCTCCTTTCAGGGCAGACACATCATCATGTGAGTACACAATCAAGCAAAGCTGCTCAGTTCATGACAAGGGAGAATCAGAACAAGGGAACAAAAAGGCAGAGGCAAGGGTGCTATTGACCTACTGGTCTACCTAGACACACCCATAAGTGTGCTTACCTGTTATAAGGCTCCCAATAAGAACTCAGAAGTAGCTAGGGATACATATCAATTTTATATGCTCTTTAGGTAATGATACAGCTCCATCTCTGGCTAATTTTACCAATGTCTCAGATGTAATTATTGGTAGTATGTCCTTCCATTCTCACATAATTGCATACCTCTCTCCCTTGTACATTCCTGCAGGATTTACCCTCTGCCCACACAATTACACTTCTCCTCATCCACATTCATGAACACACTGGGTTTTTCTCTCTCTCTTTCTTTTTTTTTTTTTTTTTTTTTTGAGATAGGGGTCTCCTTTGTGGTTCAAACTGGCCCTGAGCTCAGCCTCAAACTCACATCACAGCAATCCTCCTGCCTCTGCCTCCCGAGTGCTGGGATTACAGGCATGAGCCACCATGCCTGGCACTGTGGTATGTGGTACTGGTTGCTGCTGGGCATGAGTCTCCACACCCAGTATTATATGTGGTTACCCAGGACTGAACCTGGGCCCTTGCGCTCACAAGACAGGCACCAGAAACACTGGGCTAAATCCCTGGCCCCCGGGTTTTTCACTTTATATTTATCACATACTCCTTCTTTTGAGTACAGAGCAGTACTTGATCTCCTGGGCATATCTGTCTTCTTCCATTTGCCTTTGAGATCTCATATTTGTAAGATCAAAAGTGGCCTTTCAATATAAAGTCAATAATGAGCTTTTAAATAAAGCCAGAGGAAACAAATGTTCATGACAAGTTACCTTCTCCCAGTACTTGACAAAGTCTGGCCCCAGACTAAACAAAATACCTCTAACTTGAGTCTTTACATGGTTCAGTATAAAATATAAATTTTAATAATTGTATAAATTTCATGAGAAAAGAACCCAGTGAGATCAAAGTAGTTCTGTGTGGTGATTAGTCTTGACCATGGCCTATGACGCCCAGAGGAGATCAGTCAAGCCTGTGTCTGGTTGGTGCAGAGAGGCCCCAGGCCCTCCTCCCTGGCTCTTCTTCAGGTCTCCGCTTTTTGTTTCCCACCATTGGGCAGCATCTTCCCCCTCCATGTCCTTCAACCATGTCATGTCTACCTTTGAGCCAGCTGCTTATCAACTGAAGCCTTTGAAACTGGGTGCAAAATAGTTTGCTCCTTCAAAATGTGTATGTCAGGAATTTTGTACCAGCAATGAAAAGTTAAATAATATTACCTATTTTTTAAAAGTTTGCCCTATTAGCATATAAAATCTTTAAAGTAAAATATTCTCTTCTCTTCCTTCTTCACTGTACTTTTTTGAGGACTTGATACTGCAACTGCTAGACAGAAAGCTCTGTGAGTATGCTAAAAAAGGGGGGGGAAGGAGAAAGAGGAAGAGGAGGAGGAGGAAGAAAAACAAGAGGAAGGGGAAGAAAAACAGAAAGGGAGGGAAGAGGTAGAAAGGAGAGGAGAGGGAGGAGGAGAAGAAGAATGCAAATGAAAACAGGTTCAGAAACAATGAAGCACTTTATACTACAACATTCCCAATTAGTAAATATGAATTTTATTCTGAGTTGGAAAATTTTGGATCAGTAGAGAAGTCACACAATTCTTATTGTTTGATAAAACTCAGCCCTTTGGAAAAAAAAAATTAAATCAAACATTTCTACCACAAAGATTTAGCCTTTGGCCAGTTTCGATGGTTTGAAAATCATATCTATTCTAATGTGCTCAAATTTACTTCTATAAATACAAGAAATGAAAAGGAATAATTCTGTCCTGATGTGTTTTCTGCTCACTGTCTCCAAATGCTGCCTCATGCTTCTATTCAGACTTCCTTGGTGTAAACTCAAATGCAGAAGATTTAACCATTGTTTTCCTTCACTGTGAGTTTGCTATTCTTTTTAAACATAATAAATTAGGTGCTCATCCATTAAGCACATTCATCAATATGTAAAAATAAAAATCTACTATTATAACTTAGGAAATACTGCAAATATATTCCCTGACTGATCCTTTTTTGTAAATATATTCTCCTGGTTAATCCTTCATACTTACTTCTATCTATTTCTTTTTTCTAGTAACATTGGCTTCATTGTAATTTAGAGCAACACACTGAAGACATCGCACAGAATCTTTCTAAACTGCACGCTGTACTGCAATTGATATTTCCATCTCAGCACAAAGTGGTGCCAAGCAATATAAGTAGAATAAACCAGTATTACATATGGAAGGGAAAGTCATAGAGACTAAAAAAGAAGCTTAAATTACTTTGCTTCTATAAAGCAGGCCAGAAATTTAGCTTTCCTAGATCTAACTCCATAGTCCTATTATTTTTTCTTCTTCATACTACGGTTTCATTTCCACAACTAACTGCATTATTTCTTGCTTCCAGGTCTTCCGGTCCACTCTTCCCACTGCCTGGAACTGTGGTAGCCTCCTTCTCTCAACTATAATATTCATATTCATATTCATATTCATATTCATCTGGCAATTCTGACTTTTCAGAAGTCAGAATTTTCCACGTCCTCCGAGAAACAATCTGATGCAAACTACAACCACTCCACTATTTCCTCCTTTAAAATACATATATCAAGTATTTTCTTCCAGCAATGAAAAGTTAAATAATACAGTCTGCCTTTTTACTCAGCATCTTCCTTTGCATTTTTGGTTTGTTTGTTTAAACTTTCTGACAAGCCAAATGAGGATGTCAATTAGGTTTTTACCTCACCACTGAATTCACATATGAGTTAAATATGGAACGTATTCTGTAGTACTGAATATCTGGTGTAGTATCTGATCAGTTATTTTTCTGCTAGCAATTTTAACTTGTTTTATGCTTCTATATTGGCTGAAAAATTGTTTTCCTATTTAAACACTATTTAAATACTCCCCTGACTTCTTTATACCACTATTTCAATGTTTGGAAAGAAAGCTGTATTAATTACTGCCTGAATTCTACTCTTAATCAGACTAATTACCTGCCTACTCTGCTATTCTGTGAGGAAACTTCACTATTGCAGTATATTTGTGTTGTGAGGTCTTTCTTTTTCAAAATTTTTCTGAAAAATAAAATGTAGTTTTGTAACAAAATAATAATATAAAACTGTAGTTAATGTGTACAAATTGCAACTTCTGAGACCCTCAGTGGTAGAAATTGGCATGATTTCTTTTTTCTTTTGGTGCTGTAAAGAAACATTATATAAACCTGCTTTATTTAGTGAATGACTTTCGTAAATTCTTAATTTTCAAACTTCTCACTTCAAAAATATTAATGTAAATTATCTATTTACACCCATTATATCATAGTTTTATTTCGCATGACTCACCTTACTTTAAACAACTAGATACTTGGAAAAATTCATAAAATTTCTATTAATTAGTTAAGGATAAGGATTACCATGACTCACTGTAGGAATGTATTTCCTAGAATACTTTTCTGAATGGGAAAATAAGACAAAAACGAATTATTTTTCTGAGTGGAGGAGAAAGAAATTAGAATTCAAGAAAACTAAGCTACTAGAAATTGGCAGAACAAAGTACTGGACGGGAGTAAATTGTATAAAGAGTTTTAGAAATATGCAGATGTTAGTCTCTTAGACTCTTCCTCTTCCTAAGGGTATATTTGAGAAGAAGGAGAATAAAAGAAAAAGAGGAAAATAAATGCAGAAAAATCCTCTATTAGGATATCACAATGAAGGTAGAGCTATTAAAGAGATTCACATAGGACTGGGGCTCCCAAATCAAATCAATATGTGCAATTACACTTGGTACCTTCTATTCACAGCAAAATAGACTTTTTGAAAAACTAATGATTGTTGAATAGTGTTGAATTATATTAAATTAATATATTTAAATAAAAGAGAATGTGAAGTACTGTACAATGAAGTTATTGCACGCGAATAACAATGAAAGGAAATGGAAAAATTTGCTCTGCAATAGGAGATGCTTTTAAACATGAAAAGTGAAATGAATTACACGTATACTAAAAGCCACCAAGGGATTTACCTAGCTATAAAGTGAACATTAAGAAGAAGCCTATTCTAATTTTACATAGTAATAATTCTTTGATATAAAGGCTGTTTAAATAATATGCACTGCCAGGAAATATAATGAAATTTTAGGCAGTGATGTATCCATTCACTCCTTGATGAAATAATGTTTACAAGGTGTCAACAGATCAGGAAGCATGATGGGAAAATAGTTTGAATCATTCTGAAATGTATAGTTTAGAAGGGTGTATGACTATAAAATAGGTCCTCCCAAATTAAAAGTAAATAATAATTATGTGTGCAAAATTATCTAGACAGTTACATGACAACACAATGGCTTGATTACTTCCAGCTGAACCTGTTTGCTTTTTTAGATAGTAAAGAATTCCACTGAGAGTCCTTGTCTCATCTGTGTAACTTTCATAATAAAATTTATCATAAAATAAAATCCAAAAAACTGAAATATACTTTGCACAAAGACAGGGAATATAAAGGAAAAATCAGTCACTAGTACACAGAAGAGAGAATCACTGTAATGATTCTTGAGGAAGAGAGAATATTTTCAAAGGGTAAAGTGTTTTTTGATAGAGAATTCACATGAAAAAAAGCAGGGAGATGTAGAGCGCATGTATGAAATGAGAAAAAAATTCAGTGGAAGAGTATCCATATCTGATACACGGACACAATATCCTGAAATTTCATAAAATGAAATTTCACAGATGTGAGCTGCCACTAAACCATGCTAATTGAGAATACATGAGTGTTTCTCTTACAGTATTATCTTCATTGTGGTGTTTAACACCATATATTAATGGCATTTTCAATTTGTAAAGGAATAATATCTAAATGTTTTGATATCTTCACAAAATACAAGATATATTCATGAAATAAGGCTTACTATGAAGATCATTTATTAATATATGTTCACCATTCAATTTTGATTTAGAGTCAGAGAAACCTTTGCAACTACACAGATGTAATTTTAAAAGAAAGAACTGTTTAATATTGTGTTTAATTTCTTCTGTGACTCATTGGTTGGTCAGCAGATTGTTGTTCAGTTTCCATGTGTTTGTGAAATACTGGACTTTCTTTCCCTATTCAACTTCAATTTCAAAGCACTGTGGTCTAACAATAGTTAAAGAAGATAACAGAAGATAACATAAGATAACTTCAATTCCTTTGCATTTAATATATACAAGGAATACTTATTAAGCCTGTAATTAGTATAGTAATAACCCTATATGTTTGTGATTATTATGTATTTGTTTCATTTAAGGAAACATAGTTGTTCATGTGGATATGCATGTGTGTAAACGACTATCAAAAATTGAAGAAAATAATGAGCTAGTTTATGTTTAATTCAGTGTCAGCATTGAATTCAAGGGCCACAAATCAGATACTCAACATCTGGTTTATTATTCTTTTCCTATTGCTTGAAATAGACACTGGACTTTTGCAAATGCCAAAAAAATATTTGTTGCAGGAACAGCTTGATTATGTAAAGAGGATTCACCCCTTAATTTACATGAGTCTGATCCAGGACGAGAATTCCCATGTTCTTACCAAAGCAGAATTAATGTGCAAATGATGTTCCAAGTTCAGTTTAACTTCTGGCTACATTTGGGAAATCAGTGAAAGACAAACTTTTCACAATAAATTCATATGCATCCCATAAAATACTATCAATTTTAGGTGCTAACTCAGAAATTATTTCTGGGCCCATAGGATTCACTCAATTTATTTTTAAATATTTGAATAGGATGTTATCCATCCTTGACTTGAATTTTCCTTCCATAGGCTGAAGTAAATGTGAAAAAGAATGAATAAATCGAGCACTGCAGGTCAAGGAAGAGAATGTGACCAAATTACAAAATACTAAGGATGTGTGGAGTTTTGTGTTGCTTTATATCCTAGTTCCTTTTAAGAAATGAATTGCTGATTCAGTGGTGTTTTTCTAACTTAACTATATTATGTATTTGGTGAGTTTATAAATGACACAGATTTTACTTTTGACTGATTTACTAACCTTTACAGAACTATGAATTGTAAGCATCACCTCCTTTACAGACCTGTGGTATGTGTTTCAGGCCTAAATGTCAGTAGCTTGAATATTATCTCCATTTTTATTAACAAGTCAAAATTCTGATAAGAGGAATGTAGTCAACGGAAATTCCCATGGGTTTTCTTTAGAGAAATGTTCTGAAACAGATGGAGAAATGGAAGAAAAACATGAAAGTTTGGCAACATTTTTTTCTGTATTACTTCATCTTAGGTTTGTATACCAAGAAATTAATGGAAAAGTATATTTTAAGGCTGTCATTTTTTCTTTTAGATACACTTCTGATTTTATACATGAGAAAATGAAACAGAAAGATTTTAACTAAATTCAAAAAGTTTTACAAACAATAAAGTATTCATTGAGGAAAAAGAAAAGAACTACAACTTCTCATAGTAGCTGAATCCAAAGATCACTGTAAGTGGTTGTATGAAACACAAGAAAGGTGCTGCCTTATGGAGAACAGCATCTCCCACAAAGACATGCAAACACTCCAGAGAATCAAAACGGAATGAGATCTCCTCAACTGAAGATGACCCCCGAAATAATGGAGGGATTTGGAAGGATAAGCAGGAGCTGAAACTGAGTAGCTTGCAGTTTGTGCTCAGGGGTGTCAGGGTGAATACTTTTTTCACAGCGCCCTCATGCCTTTAACCATCACTCTGGTTCTGTGAACTCACACTCTAGTTCAATTAAGACCTTAAAAAATAAAAGGTAGAGGAACACAAGTTGTCAACATGTCAGAACCAGTCCTCTCCTGATCCCAGAATCCCAGATAGGTAAAGAGAAGGAGACTCTTAGACTCTACTATCATCTCCTTTGATTATTCCTTTTTTCCTCTTGTGGAGTCTAAGTGTATCACTAGACCTGACCATGAAGTGTGTTTCCTGTTTATTCACATTCAGTTCTCCCTCCATCTTGTTTATTATTATAGCTCCAGATTTCATTTGATTGTGGCTAACTTTGTAAAGCCACCTTTGTTACCTAGATCTCTCCAGTTACATTCAGATACACATTTGTTTTCATGTAATCATTGATAATTAACTCAATTGAATCTACCCAAAGCTGAAGTGCTAATTTAGCTCAGCAAATCAATTTTTATGCAAACATTCTCCATCTATGCGAACACTGACATTCAGTTTGGCCTCAGCTAAAATGCCGCCTGTTACATTTCACTACTTGCTATGCTACCCAATTTAAAATGTCTTTTGTTATTCTCTTCACCATATTTACCTTGATTTGTAATTTACCAAGCCCTCATTTCCACTGGCAAAATCATGTATTTATTAGTTTGTTTGTATGTTATCACTTCCATAGCATGCCAACACTGATGATAAGAGTGGATATTTTCTTTTACTATTTTAACAATCCTTGAAATTTTTTCAAGCATAAATATTCTTAATGTAGAAAAATGACTAAATTAGGAGACATATGAAACTGTTAGTCTTCTGTATTCAAGGACAGTCTTACTATACTCCCATTTTCTGTATTACTCACATTTCTCATTGCTGGCGTATACTACCAAATACCTACAGCTTAAAAGAGAAGAGGTTCACAGTGCTCATTGTTCCAGAGTTTCCACCTATTTCAACCAGCTCAAAAGCTGAAATATGAAGGCAGAGGGCAAAGAGGAACAAAGTTGCTTGGTTTCGTTTGCTGGGAAGCACAGCATGGAAAGAGTGCCTGAGAGCAGGGCTGGGATATGTGACACTCAAGGTGGTTTCCCACGGTCAGGCAAAGCATGCCTCACTCGTGCCCTAGGTGACTTCCAGTCCAGCACATCGATAGATAGACATAAGCATCACACAGAAGTTCCTTAGCATATAAACTGTGTAAGGGCAAAAGTGTTTGTTTTCTTTTGATCATTTTTCTAATGCCTGAAATATTATGAAGGATGAGGGTTTTTTTTTAGTTAAAGGAATGACTACATTCTAGACACATAAGAGGTTTTTACTCTTCTGAAGATAGAAACATTTCATGTTTTAAAATAACATCCCATTATATGAACTTTGGTTTGAACAAGGCCTGTTGTCAAACTACAGAAGCTTAAAGTTACAGATAGTTTTTCGTGGGCCATAGCTATGGACACTTCTTCAGTTTCACACTCTGGGATCTCAAAGTAAAGGGAAATGATAAAAGATCACAACATATTTGCAAAAACGTTACATCTGCCAAGAAACTATGAGTTGTCCACAATTGTGCTGGTGATTCTGGGGGCCTGGCAAGGTGGTCAGAGATTAATGTCCTCAAGTGTGACTGCCTATGTACAGAGAATGATCTAATTACTATCATCTCATTGTGGGGTTGGGTTTGTTTTCTACATCAAATCATTATTTCTTAATCCTGCAGCACATTTAAAATTCTCTATCATTTACCACGAATAGCTATTTGACTTATGTACATTTAGGACTGCTGAGGCTTAATCTAAACCTACAATACCAGAGTTATAATTTGAATTTATATACATCTATTATTTGATATAATAATTCCCATAGTAATTATTCCATATCCTCCATTGTACATGAATACATTACTATGTTTCCTAATTTCTACTAGAAGATTAGATGAACTGCTTAAACTTGGACAGATAGTAAAAGGAAGGTCTGGGACTTCTCCAGTACAAAAGAGTGCAAAAATATTGTCCTACCCACAAGTCTTTTAAGAAAGTATGAGATATGAGTGATTAATTTCAATTCAGTTACAATCATTGCAGGTCAGGAAGAATGAGCTTCCAGGAAGTTGCCGTAGTGTACAGAGTTAGTTGTGAAGCTTTGGTTTGATCTCAGGTTTCTTTCATGCAAGTCCACACACTCCTAATTTACTTGAAGAGAATAAATACCAATTAACCCCACTTCCTTTCAAAACTCCTCATCCCTCTACTACACTGCATGGCTATCTGAAGTATGTGTTCTAAATCTTCAAATCTTAGTATGTATTATAATACTTTAAAACATTGTACAAAGGATTCTTTTTAAAAAATTTTATCCATACAGTCAGACTCACATGTAGGTTTTTTGAAAGTGAATTTAACAACTTATTATTTCTCTGAGGGCATTTTCTTCCAAAAACTCATGCCACTGTTAGAACTGAGCAGTCTCACAAAATGCTGACATTAAACAAAAGGAGCCAATTTTGAAAGCGAGCTGTTTAAATATTCTGGGGTAGCATTTTCCTGTCAGTTAAAGTGCAGAAGTTATTTTCAGTGTGTAGAGTTTACAGAAGAAAATAAATGTTCAGTGTTAGTAATAGCAGTACAGGCAAGTGAAAACATAATCTCATAAAAATTCTCATTACGATACATTAAAACTCCTGCATTTCTTCTACAAACATCAAAATGATTGTTTCTGCTTTTCTATATTTCTTTCTTTAAAATTTTTGGTTTCAGTAATTAAACTGATATTTTGCATAACATTCTTGATACTGTCTGCTATTGTACACCAAATAATTAATAAATATTAGCTATCATGGTTCTATTAGCCTTCACTAAAATACAGGTAATCCTAAAATTATGGTTACTTGAATTAGAATTTTTTGGTTTTACAGTGGAACAAAGGCAATATGCATTTAGTAGAAGTTTTACTTTGAACTCTGAATTTGGATCTTTTTCTCAGCTGGCAATTTGGACTGTGATGCGTCCTCATGATCATGGCCATCATAGGCAGATACAGTCCTGCCTCAGCCTCATGATCCACACAGAGGAAAACCCTCACCTGTAGTACACTTTGTTGCTAAGCTACGGTGCTTGGTAGTCTACAGGTGTTCACTGAATTTTAGCTGATGATATTGTTTTCATTAATTAATTGATTTTCTTGGCACATTTTATATATACATTATGCTTACAATTGACATTGAAAATTTGTACCAGCATAAGACATGCCTTAATTAATATACTATATATTTGTCAGTATGTAATCCTCACATTAAGATGGAAAGAATTTCTATAATTTTTTCTGAAGAAAAACAGTTCTCTCCTTTTAAACAGAGAAGAGTTTTAAAACTGACAGCATATTAGTATCACATAAGAAATGATAGCAGCATAATGAATAGTAGAGAATTGAACAGGAGACAGTGGAACTTGAATCAAGCCAAAGGCAGTCCCAAGCTCTTCACATAATTAACACTGTGTACAATTATGACCTCAAATCACTTTCATTTATGGATCAGCCCCACTGGATTTTAATGTTACTCTTTTCTTCAAATTTGGTTTACTCTTCCTCAAACTTATGATAATATCTTTCAAATAATATTGCCTTAAGGTTACTATTAATGAAAAAGTAAAGAAAAGAAAGAGGAAGTAGAAAGAGAGCAATAAACATGTGTTCTTTAGATTTCAGGAATTTTTCAGCTTTGTCTACCTTTGTTTGCTATATTTTTGTCCTAATTTCATACGTTTATAGTCTTCTGAGAATATTTGGATCAGTAACGATAGACATAAATTTGCATGTGCTTCTTTTCTATGTCAAGTCATCTTGAAATCCTGTACAAAAATATAAACATAGAATTATTATAGAAATAATAGACTTGCTTCCATTAAAGAATGACAACATATTAAAAGGCTAATCCACTTATTTCAAAAGCAAATGGAGTTAACAATTTGAAATTTAGCTAGTACCATATTACTCTGAATATAAATATATAGTTAGAGATTCCTTCATACCACATTAATCTCTTTATGATTCAATTACTTGAAGGGGATATTAGTATTATTAACCTATAACAATCTCCATAGTTTATAAACATTTGAATAATAGACAAAGATCAGTGATTTGTCAAGTGAAACAATTTCAATTATAAACGTATCATGTTATATTTATTTATAGATACAAAATGCCTAAAAACATGAAAGTACGATAGTAGTTTTGAAAATGTAAAACATCATAATATTTAAATATTTTCCTGAAATGAATACAGTAAAAATCGAGTAGTTGGGAATATGGATTATTACTTTGAGAATCAAGACTGCTTACCACATTGCTCTGAAGAGCAATGGAAGCATGATTTTCTAACCCCTTCACTTCCCTGCCTTCAGGAGATACATGCTTTATGATCTTGCTATCACTCCCATCCTCCCTAGTTATTTAGCACACTTCTAACAACTATTAACTCTGCCCTTGAAGAATGTCTTCCACTTGTCTTGCTTACAAAACGTCATTGTGGAGCACTTTGGAATAATCCCAAAACCTTCGATATAATGAGAAGGAACAGGTGCATGGTGAGTGAGAAGAATTCATTATGCACATTATTGGATTTTTATAAGGTGAGCTTAATTCATAAGATCCATCAAAATAAAGCTTACTATCATGTTAGAGGACATCTCTGCACAGATTTAAAGGTGAAAGAAATGTTCCAGGTGAGCAAGTCAGACAACAGTCTGGAATCAGGGCATCTGTGAGGTGTTATGTCTATATTTACTAAATGGTCTTGTGACACTGGATGTGACTTAATATTCCCAGTTGTATTCCTGACACTTACTGGGCTTGTTTCAAAGAAGGAATTCAAATATTCATGATGAATTAAAATGAACCAAAAAAAATTTAGATTCACTACAAATCATGGACATTTATCTTAATGGAACTATATGTTTCTGAATTATTTTTGTATACATGTGCACACAAACCAATTTTCATCTGTAATACTAGCTGATACAGTAAGCAATTTCAATTAGGTATACTATCAAAATACAAAATTTTGAATCTAGCATTTCAATTATTATCAAGGTATTTGGCTTATGTAACCTGGTTGTTTATTTGTCTTATGAATTAATCAAAATCTATAAATATATTCATATGTAAAATTTTCAATATGCTGAGCTGCTAAAATACATATTGAATATTCCACATTTATTATTATATCCCTTAATTGTACACAATTTGGTATTAAAAGTGCTTTTGACTAAAGACAACTTCCTTTATGAGAAAATCAGTATTAATGAGTTTTTGTTGAAAAAAGATTAAATATTTAGTAGATTTTGAAATGTAAATTACAGGAAAAGTATAAATGAAAATATGAATTTCACACATTGTTTTTCTTATTCATTTTATGATAATTTTTATAATTGCTCATAAAACCAGCAAAAATGCAATTTTACATTAAAATAAAATATATATATACAGTCTGAAAATCACAGAAAGCATACTGATACATAATGCTACAGATAAATGAATGAGTATAGAAATGTAAGTCATATCTCTGAGTTTATTATTAGAGAGTTCGAGTACTACTCTGTCACAAATGCTGGTGTAATGTCTGGCCCCATATAAACTAAACCTCAGTGTTTCCAGTGTGTAATTCACAACACTTTCCTTTAGGGTCATCATAAGAATGAGAAAAAAATAGTTTGCAGCTTTTAAGCACCATGTCTGGAAAATTGTAATTATTTAACATATACTAGTACAACTAACCATGATATTTATCATATTCTTGTTCCTATGCTATTTCCTTAGTAATTTTTCAAATATATAATATTTTGTACTTATATAAAACTTGCACAAAACTAATGATAATCAAGAAAGTTAAAATTGACTTGCTTAAGATAAATATTTTAAAATATGAACATCTGCAACCAAGCTCAGGACTTTATGAGGTACTATTTAAAAACTTTTAAATTATTAATTTATTCATCGTTATGTTTCTTCATTTTTCAAAGATACTTTTTGCAAATTATATGTTTTTTCTGGGACCTGTGATAGGCCTTGGAACTATAATGATGAAGAAAAGAAACCTAATTTCTTCTTGGAATCAAGAGAGGATAGAAAGCATTAAGTTCAGAGAATGAAAATAAATAAATAAATAAATAAAGAGAAAAGACAAAGTGTTTTATTAGTTACCTAAACAAACCAAGGAGATAAGAAAATCAATGCTAGGAAGAAATTCATCAGAGACTTCATGAATCTTTTCATGATCAGTAAGAAGTAAGAAAATGAGTTCAGTTTTAGTTGAGAGAAAGTGGGAAGTATTTACTTATTACCAGAAAGGGCCTTTAGAGAAAGGGGAAAATCCCAGCAAATTGTTAATTTTTACTTACATATTTAGACGGTGATATCCATTAGGAGAATAGATCTCACCTGGGAGGGACATAGTTGGAAAATTGGAGCTCATGAGAATGAAGGATTGGAATTGACAGCTAGAAGGGGAAGATTATTAAATGTTATGTTTTAGATCTAAACAGTGTCATCATGTTCAAAGAAAGGATGCAGTCAGAAGAGGTGATGATAGGAGCATAATCTAGAGATGTGTCCTCTTGTTCCTGTCTCCTTCACTTCTATGCTTCCTCCTGCCGTGAAGTGGACAGTGTTCTGCAGTGACATTCAATGGTGCCCTTCGCCTGTGGAATGAGCTTCGTCCAGACTTATGAGTATAAAAGATGGAAGTCCTTTGAAACTGCTTCGATAAGAAAAACAAACAAAACCAATCAACAAACAAAAAACAGAGTTCCCTCCTTACTCGTGAGCAGGAGAATTTTCTGTAATTCCCTTCCAGGTACTTATGGGCCACATTAATGGTTAAAGAGGGGCAATCTATGCTTGAGCGGGCAGTGGACAGTGCTGTCATTCACCTGGTGTTGGTTTTGGGGGTATGCCAGAGTTAGGGTGTCATGAGTTATAGGTTCATAGAGGCTTCTGTCTCTAGAGAAAAAAAGGTCTAGGATCCAGGCAGTGTAGTGTCAGTTGCAGCCCCTGACACAAAGCTCTGAGAGGGTGATATGTGAAGCGCTGCAAATGAAGCCTAAGGAACCCTGGAAATCTGATGTTTGGAAACAGGAATGTCTGGAGAAGAATACTGCAGATGAAGATCTGAGCTATCCAAACAGGCCACATCTGTAGGCTTTAGAATGAATCCTGCTCACTTTTTATCTTACCTTTGTCTAGTTCTTTTCTATAGCTGCAGTCTTCTGTTTTAGAATGGAAATGTTTGCTCTGTGCAGTTGCATGTTGGGAGTAGTTAACTTCCCTTCTGAATTTTTATGTGGATACACAGCTAAGGAGAGACTTGATTGTCAAAGAAGGGTTTGGAATTGCATTTTAAGCAATGCTGGGATGCTGCCCAACTATGGCAATATGTAGAGATTGACTAAATGCATTTAGCATAATGAAATCAACATGAGCCTTTGAGGCTAAGGTAATGTTGTGATTTAGATCTAAAAAATTTTCTTCAAAAGGTTTCTGTGCAAAGATATGGCCAAATTAGAGGAAATGACTCTGTGGGGAATTCTTGGCTCCAACCTTTCGTCTCTTTATCGTGGCTGTCATAAAACAAACCACTTGGCTCAGCTGTAGTAGTCCAGAGTGCTCTTTCTGCCCTGGAGCCAGCTGACATGCACTGAATCCTTGGAAACCACCAGCAAGAAACCTGTCTTCCTTTAATCTGTGGTTCTAGGTGTTTTGGCTTCATAACTAGAAAGTGACTCATGCAATAAGTAACTTAAAATGAAAGGCAGATGCCCATAATAGCATGTCAACAGTGCCAAGATTAAGACATTATGCAGTAGGGACACAGGTGGATGAGTTGTTTCCAAGAAGAGAAGGGGCCATTCCCCAGGATGGGGAAGATGAAACACAGTGCTCTTTAAAGGTGAGGGCACTATGAAGAACATGATCGGCTCAATGACAGAGGATTACAGAGTGAGGCAAGAGTAAATATGT
Source organism: Petromus typicus (assembly GCA_004026965.1). Taxonomy (NCBI): domain Eukaryota; kingdom Metazoa; phylum Chordata; class Mammalia; order Rodentia; family Petromuridae; genus Petromus; species Petromus typicus. The sequence continues at coordinate 24,174 of PVIR01021375.1, forward strand.
TTTAAGAGAATATAATATAAATTTTATATATATAGGGGGGTGGTAGGGTGGGTAGGGCTAGGGGAAAAAATGAGAATTAAGTTGTGTCTTATACTGGTACAAATTCCCATTATGGAGTGCAATCATGATGCATATATGTAATGTACCAATAAAGATTTCAATTTAAAAAAAGAATATACACTATAAAAGAATATAAAAGTATTTGGAAATGGTACATATAGAACATTAATTAAGATTATTCATCATGATCTTTAATGACAGTGATCTTAGCTTGCATATATATATATACATATATATATACACACACACATGTATAAACTATAACATAACAAATTTATAGTGCTTAAATGTGTACATTTATTCATGTTTTGTCTATATTGTATATAGAGATATTTCACATTTAGAAACTACTAATCCTCATATATAGTTATGGTTGAGGATTTTTTTATAGGCAAGATAGGGAAGGCTAATGGTAAAAACCACAAATAATCATATTAGAAAAATATTTAATAAAGTTAGTGAATTATAATGAAGGAATAACTGAATGTTGAAGGGAAATTCAGGTCAACATACTGTACCCTCCAGGTATGGTAAATTAGGATACATTGGTTACTACCATGTAAATACCCATAAAATAGTCATAAAATGATAATTACTTAAAACAAACTAACAGCACCTTGACCTATTTTATATATTAGCATCATTTTTGACTCAGAAAACTGCATAATTATATAATTTTAAAATAAATAAAATACTTTAAGTTCAATGAGTATAGTTTTTTTTTTTACATTTGTAGCTTCAACAATTCTTTAATATATTTTGAAGTACTCATACTACATAATTGATATTTGCAAACATTTTCAGTAATGTTCATCCTTAATTTTTAGCAGTGTTCATGTTAGGGCAGCCTTAAAAACCATTTCATTTCAAGACTATCAGAACAATCCACGTGAAATAATGTTTACCCAAGTCAATGGCATAGTCTGGCCAGGAACCACTCAATAAACAGATATGTAACTTGATATATAATGTGTTTACTACTATAAAGGAAGACTAACCAATTCAATGAGATAGGATATAACTGATAAGAACAGATACTACACTTGGGCTTAGCCAAAAGGCTGAGAAGCAATGAGATAGGAGATAACAAAGGAGTTTCAAACAAGGATTTTCTTGATGAGATAGCATGTGCAAAGGAACTTGATCCCTGTCTAATGAAGATGAGATGTAGGGCACTATCTATAAATATATTGGATTGTTCCATTTAGCATTTGGTTGTAAAACTGCAATATTTTTGCTTTTTCTAGAGCTACATTTCAAGTGTTCTCTATTAAAAATAATAGAGCTATATTAATGGTAATCAAGTGTTCAATTTTTATTTCATTTTGAAGATTAGATTACTCTGTGCTAATGGGAGACAGTTATAATAAATACATACAAATATATGTCATAAAATGTGAGATCAAATATAAAAACTGTCACAAACACTTAGAAATAAGATTGTGCATGTGATGTGTGTGTTGTGTATTCTGATTTCACTCAAAACATCTTTGAAATTTTTAGGTAATTTTAACAGGCATATAAGCCTTAGTAATAATCTGAAAATCATTACCAATTGCAGAGAATAATAACCTGTGGATGGTGTTAGCAGCTGGTGTTGTAACGGATTCACTGGAGGAGTGCAAAAGTGTGCATGCTTAACTGTCCATGGACCTCAGAGCTCCCTGCACTGTGAGAAATGAGGGCTGACTTTTATGGAAGTAGAAAAGACACTTAAAAGAATTGTTGGTCTCCAAAAAGTATCATCTGCACGTAGGGTTACTAAATGTGTAACAACGATGAAGGAATTTTAAAACTTTATTCCACACATTTCAAAAATAATGTTCTACACATAAGAATTATCCCTTTCAGTTAAGTAATTATATGATCAAACTGAGAATGCGTTACTTTTCTCTGACAAAACAAAACATAAAAGACTAGCAGAGTGAGCAGAGATTTTACAGTGGATTAAGTTATTTCTGGCTTACTGGAATTAACTGTATATGGCAGCGTTAGGACAAATGACCAGTGTTGTTTATGTGAGAAAAATGAGTTACAGAATTATAAAAATGTATTTGCAGATCATGGTGATGGTTATTACATCTACACTATGATAGAACCTACTTTTTCTACATAGCTTGTTTAATGGAAATGCATGAAGGTAATTCTAAGAGGTATATAGGAACTTCTGTTCTAAGTTGTGTAAAAATATAGCATATATAAGCTTTGAATTTTTTTTTAACTAAAGACAACTTACCATTAATCCCGTCATAATAGTCTCCCTAGATGTTAACACAATTACTCTATCACTGTTGCCACTTTTGGAAGCAGTTCTGGAACTGCTTTTTACTCTTTATTTTTTCCCACCATGTCATGGCTGCCTCCATGTTCTGAATCCTCGGAAGCTGTTTACTTTCACGGTTAGTTTGAATCTGAGCAAGAGCCAGAACTGGCGCTCTGCCAGACCCAGTGAATAAGGTGGGGAAGGATCCACTATGGTCTGTTTAGGAACCCGCCTTTCCTTTGGATTTCACTTGGCACCTTCGCTCCCTAGAGGCTGACCACACTCCTAAAAGACACTCATGAAAAAGGACATCCAGAAGTACGAGGTAGCGAGGTCACAAACGTAGCAAGGTCACAGATGTGATCAAAGTGAGGGCAAGTATTTTGAGACGGATCAATGCCAGTGTGGCGTTCACTGTACTAACTGTTCATTCACTGTATTTTTCAGCTCCTCTTGCATTTTAAAACGTGACAGTTTCTTCTGAAAGGTTATACTGAGTATGGAAGGTTAAGATTGCTGTGTATGGTGAGTTAAGGTCTGGAAGTAAGATACATAATAAAAACTAGAAAAGATAGTGCCTTGGACTTACACAGTGGAAACAGAAATGGCCCACAGATTACAGAGATTTGAGGAACATGTTCAATTCAGCTAATTGCATTTCAAAGATTAGAGACTGTGGGTATGTTGTAGAGTTGAGGATTGTGCATGATCTGGGTGGCTATGATTTCTAGTAATGAAGACTAAAGAAGAAAATTTGGAATATTTTGAGGATGGGATTAAGTTTTGTCTCAGTTCTGAAACGTGCTCAATGTAATGACAGAGAACAGACCTACTTCCATGGAGCTGGCAGGTGGAGCCAGAGGTACAAGAGCTGGAACTCAAACAGCTTTTACTGCCATGTGTTGAGACTTAGTCATTTTGTCTCCAAGGTCATGTGTGTAATATTTTGAGGACAATATGCTCATTCTGAAAAAAAGAAAAATAAAAATATTTATCAACAATCCTCTTACCCCACTAATAATTAAGGAAAAATTTAGGGATAGGAAAGGCTGGCTCCTATTAAAAATTTGACCCCTTTGAACCAATTGAGAGCTCATCTGTGAAAGATTTTCAGACAGTGCTGCAAAGTATGAAGAAATTAGTAGAGATCTGAGCTCACAGTGATGTTGATGGTTAGAAAAACTTTGACTTAGAACTGTCACTCCACCTTTTGCTATGCTTTAACAAGTTGTAGCTTCACTAACTTATTCAGAATGTTCTTTTGTAAACATAATTACTCATTAAATTAAAGGGATTACAAGAAGCTTAAGAAGGTTTATTTCTTGGGAAGACTTGTGTTACTTCACATTTGTTTCAAGTTTTTATTTGTAAAGACTGCTCATAAAACTACTGATTTGTGTGAATATACCCTTAAGTACAGCTCAATGCTGTTCTTACCTTTAGCAAAAATTCAGGTGCTGGGATCCCGCTGGCTGTATCAAAGATTAAACGTCCACTTCAAATGCCTTTACACTTCTATCCACTAAACTATATTCTCTTATCTCAAAGTTTCCCCACTGGAAACCTTTCTTCCCTGTGTGGGCAAAAGAGAGAGATCACATAACTTTCAAAGGACCAACATCCTTCATCTTTCTGAAGCATCTATTTCACCAGGACAGAATTTTATAGAGTAATGAGATCTGCTTTGACAAGGCGTGATACCAAAACAGTGTTAAGTGTATCTTTAATGAAGAGTCTCTACAAATTCCACCCAAGTGATAAACATCTTTCCTCCTTGCTGCAATTTTTATACAACCAAGCAATTTTGGGGGGAACTAGTTCAAATCCTCCCAAGCATTTACAGTCAGATTTCACTACAGACATAAAGTAGGAAAAATGTGATAATATTTATGATCTTCTACTCTATAATAATAGTCCAGGAAATATTTTCTTCTATAATTTACATTCTCCAAAGGATATATCCTTTTCCAGTTGGATAAATTATACATTTCTACACTACAAAAAGAAACATATTAAGATTTTAAAACTTACAGTGACACTGAAAAATATATTCCCTTCACAATTTAAAGTAATTTCAGGAAAATTTAATTTCTAAGTGTATTACCAGTAGTAATACTATTTAATATGTTCATATGATCATATGCATCATAAGTGGGGGGACAAAAAGGAGATCTTGTTTAACAGCAACAGATATTAATTCATTAATTCTTTGTTTATATTATGTAAGATAGCCTTACATCATTAACTTTCTTATCATTTTTTTTTCTGTTTTCTTTGTCACAATTAGCATGATAGAAAAGTTAGACCAGCATCACAGATAATAATAAAGACTTTCTTCTTTCTTACAATCTTCTGAATATTTTACTACTTCAGATACAGTGACTCAAATCTTTCACATTGATAACTGATTTATTTAATAATGAAAGATGCAAAAGAGAATTCTACTTTAAATTATTTGATATTGAGCTATTTTCCTTTCAAAATATATATGCAATTATAAATGAAAATAACTAATATAATTCAAAAATACTAGACTAATTCTATTTTTTTATTTATTTATTTTTTATCTTTATTGGTACATTAAATATACACATCATGATTGCACTCCATAATTGGGATTTGTACCAGTATAAGACACAACTTAATTCTCATTTTTTCCCCTAGCCCTACCCACCCTACCACCCCCCATATACATAAAATTTGTTTCCTTACTTTTTTGTTACAATCTCAACATTGTCCCCTTTCACCTTATTTTACATTGAGCATTTTCTATTTCACAATACATAACATACAATGCTAGGACTCATTTACATCTTCATTTTCTCATACCAGAGAAAAGATGTGATATGTACCTATCTGTGACCTATTTATTTCACTTATGAGGATATCCTCAAGGTATGTCCATTTAAGTAGAAATGATTCAAACTTATCATTTTTTATGGCAGAGTAGTACTCCATTCTGTAGAAGAACCACAGCTTTTT